>VXBX01001802.1:1229869-1252718 GCA_013400415.1 Scytalopus superciliaris
GCTCACCCCATTACTTACCCATAAAAGGGACTCTAATTTTTCTGCCAACTCATTCCTAGAGATTAGTATCGGTATCTTGGGATGCTCATTTGCTCAGTAAAAATCAGGTTTCTAAATAGACTGAAGCAGAAATCTCACTTTTATTGCACTGCTCTGATACAGTAGAGCCCAGCTACTAGAACAAATTGTAGCAAGCCGCTTCCTGGTTGTTATATCCACATAATTACTACGGGCTGCTACATGAAACCCTGCTTCACTCTCATGCTTAGAGGCGAGATCTCCATTTTGCAAGGACAGAGCAAGTTCTATTACGCATTTTACTGCCAAAGGAGGTCAATTAACTTTAATTGGTTCTAATTAGCACTTGCTCAAGCTGTTATATTCTTTACCTGCATCCGAGTGGCTCTCCAAGTGCTGCACAATGGATTCCTGCTTATGAACACAAAGGAGAATTACTAATGGCATCCTTGAAGGCAAAAGATGCACTGATCAGCATAAATGGGGAACAAATACCAGCATAAATAGTAGCAGGCCTTTTTAGAAAAAAAAAACAAAAACAAAAACAAACCACAAACATTTTGTCCCCATCTGGCTTTGATCAATTGAACTGAATGCAACTGTGCACCGTGTTGTTAAAAATTATAACAACATATGTACACAAATGCAATTATTCTCTACCATAACTTCTTTACACCTGAAAGGTAAGTACTGGAAAATGCAGGGGGTAAAGGGGTGGAGGGAGAGTGTAGCAGCTCTGAAGAAAACAAGTAGATCATTTCAATGGTTGCAAAAGAAAATGCCAAGAAAAAGAATTGTCAAACATTTACATCTGAAATGCCCAATTTTCTAGGATTTTTGAGGATTGTTTCAAAAGATTTGTGTTTAAGTGAACGGTTTAGTTTTTAGAGTTTGGTGGGGTTTTTTTGTTTTTCATTCTGCTGCAGCAAAAGGAACCACCTCTGCCTAAATGCCAGCATAAGCCATTTGGATCCTCAGGATGTGGCAAAAAGCTGGCAGTGAACTCAGGATTGTCTACAACAGACTGAATGCCAGAAGAGATGCTGCAATGCTGTGTTCTAAGAACTTGTTTTCTGCTATGGTCTTCATGAATGTAGCTACATAGTTAAATAAAGTCAGGAGAGAGAGAAGTCTAGTCCTCACACCAACAGTAGAACTCAGAGCTAGCTCTCCCCAAATAACCAGTCCACCTTCACAGCACTCAGGCATGGCCCTACTTCTCCTCTGGGTCCCATGAGATCTCTCTGAGTTGTATTTATTTCAGGTGAGGAGTGTTGGCACTGAAAGAGGTCAGTCCCAAAGAGAAGCAGGGACCAAGCTGCATACAGTTTGGTACTACTGCTCTGCTGTGTTCCACTGCTCAGCACTGAGTACACAGACCATGGCAGGACTGGGAGGATGTCCCAAAATGTGAGATGTGCCTGACTAAGAAGTCCCAATGCAAATTACCACAGTGCCTAACTCATCAAAAACATCCCCTGCCCTGAAAAACTCCATCCTCAGGGAAATGACCTGTCTCTACATCCATGATGCTGGGATATACTGAAACCCACTGAGCCTAAAGCCATATGGGTTTCCCAGCTGGAGACTTCCTGAGGTGTGAATAGCCAAGGATGGGGCTTTGTACAACCCTGAACATATTCCAATCCCATCAGCTTGGATTAACTACGTATTTAAAATGAAGTACTAGACTCAGTATCCCAAAGATCTAGGCCTCCTATGGACTTTGGATAATTTATTTTGGTATGGAAACCCAAAGCAATGAAGTTTATGCATATTATTATACCATTCAAAATTACATGTGAAACTGTGGTGGACTTGGCTGATTCTAAGCCAGTGTATGTGTTCCCTATTTTAATATTACTTTTTGCCATTTTCCTTCTATTTGAGTATACCTCCTAAATAAAATGTCCATTGCCAACATGGTTCTCAAAAAAAAAAATATTTTTTTAGCTAACGTGTTCCAGATAGATGGAACACAAAACATGTTTTAAAAAGTAAAAATGAAAATAAAAAATCCTCCCCTCAGTAAACAAGTTCCCCTGAATCTTTACAAAAGAAGGCCAGCTTTTTTTCATTCTAGTTCCCCTGCTAAATCTCCTCAAGGCCATTAATCATAAAAAACCCCAAACTGCATAAATTGTAGACAAGTCAAAGGAGCTGCCTGTAATTTTGTTTGCTTTTTTTTTTTTTTTAGAGTTCCTGCCAAAATCTCCCCCAACCCAATTACCTTTCCTCTGTCACTCATGAGGACACTTTCTCAGCCTTAGTGCACACCTTTTCTCCTGACTGGGAATGTATAGGCTGAGGTAATCATAAACCAGCATATAATTATTTCAAACAGGTATGTCTTCCTTTTGCACTGGCATGTAGTTAAATTAATAGACTTAAAACACTCCATGCACCTTATCTTTCATACTTTTCCCAAGGAACAGTGTTTCTGTTGCAGTTCAGGTGACAACCAAAAGGTATTCAAAAGGTTTACTGACTTGGATAAGGACTTGAGAAATAAAAAGAGTAACAAAACCAAGAAATGTCTGTTCTTTGCATCACTGAAATGGGTGCCTATATAGCAATACACCACTGAAGCACATGTAGCAATTTGTTATTTGGTCCTTCAGCCCTCCTGCATTTAAAACTGAGCATGTATTCAATGCAAAGATTGAGAAAAATTGACCTGACAT
This sequence comes from Scytalopus superciliaris, assembly GCA_013400415.1. Taxonomy (NCBI): domain Eukaryota; kingdom Metazoa; phylum Chordata; class Aves; order Passeriformes; family Rhinocryptidae; genus Scytalopus; species Scytalopus superciliaris. The sequence goes on from VXBX01001802.1 coordinate 1,232,572, forward strand.
CTCTTCACACATTTTGGGGGTATTTTGTACTGGGCTGGCAGTAGCTCCACCAGTACAAGACCCCAATTCCAAGGGTTCAAGACCCACAGAACACAGGTTTTACATATCCACTACTTCACAGGCCTGAAGCAAAGTAAGCTGAGCACTTGGGTCCTTGCTGTACATGGAGACAGCACGTGTACAGACAGAGGATGTTTGCTAGAATAGCTGTATCAGTGTAATTACATTGGTACAACTATTCCCAATATAGACAGGACATTAAACAGAAACCCCTATGACAGGCAATGTTTATCACTGGCCTATTTATAAGACAGCTCTTAGCTTAGTTCAAAAACCAGCATATAAAATGTTCCTTGTCACCTGTAAGTGGACAGTGATGATTATAGCTCAGTCTATGTTATTATTGCCTGATTTTCCCAGTTTGGGGTTTCACATATTGACTCCTTACTCAAGGCCTTTTAACATAGATTTGAAATGTGAATATGTTTTATTTTTTCCCCAGTAAATATACAATACACACTTCAACAGTACTATTAACCAACTTCTTATGCCAATTAAACTTTGCTGCACTAACAATACCAATGAAACACATTAAGAGGTCATACTTTTTCGTGAACAAATTGTAGCCAATGAACAGTTTTTTAAAAAAAACAAATTAAAAAACAATTCTAAGTGCTGCCACAACATCCCTTTTCTTTAAACACATTATTCACAATAAATGTTTTCTTTTTTTTTTTTAAAAAAAAGAAGAATACTTCTTTTAAAATAGTAAATTAAATGATATTTTAAAAAATATGTACTGTGGTTCATTGGAAGTACACTGTATAGAAAAGAGAGAGAGAAAAAAAAAAGAAGAGACATCACCTGTAAGATAATGGAGACACTCTGCCATACACAACAACACCTTATGTAATATTGTAAGCAAATTATTAATAAACAAAAATGTACAGAAGCTGATGGACAAGTTAGTGAATATCATGATACTGCACAGCTTTAATACTGACACACATTTACTTTCCAGTGGAAGAGATAAAACACATATTTGAAAGTAATTGGGATGGCTTTATCAACCTCTAATGATACTGAATTTTGAATAGAATATAGCGAGTAAGGTGTTCCACCAAAGCTCAGTACAAGCTTTTGAATTAAAAGGAAAATAAATCAATCCATAACTGAGTTAAATATTTTCCAGATAATTAAATTTGAATTGTACTCTGAATAGTCTTCTTTTCGTATGATAATACCAAAATAAAACAAAAAATATGCAATTATGATGCATTCTTTATCTTGATTATTTTTAAGCAATGTTTTTAACTATAGTGTTTTAACAAGCAGGAAAACGACATGTACTCATTGGTCACATATATAAATAAATTCAAACATTTTTTTTTCTCAAGATTTTCTGTTTGTAACCTGCTAAATAACACATCTTGACTTAAGGAAGTTAACTAGCATTTTTTAAATACTCAGTAGTGCTGAGTTATAGTTGATGGTTGTAGTGTTTTATCTTATCGTGGAACAAGTTAATGAAATGAAAAGCAACACATATTTAGCATTGTAATTTACTTTTCTAAAATTCTGCCATTACTAAAAGTGTTCTTAATACTGGTGAGCTCCAAGGCAATATATAAAACAACATAGACTGGTTATACGAAAAACGTATTCAATGGAAACTTGTGTTCATGGTCAGATAACTAACAGAAATAAGCTGTAAGATTTAATATTTAAATTAAGCATCAAAGTAATGGGTGGGCTATCCACATATAATATTCTAAGAAAGGCTTGACAATTTACTCATTTTGATTTGAGAGGTACAGAAGATTTGGACAAAGTCTTGAAAATTAATGAAGAGACAGGATGTTGTCATTAATGTCCACTTACAGAGTCTGGTTTATTCAAAGAGTGTATAAACGTGTTATTTCCTCATCATAGTAGGGTTTGAAGCCACTCACTAAAATACAGGTCAAAGATTATCTTTGCTTATATCCAGCTCTCAGATGTATTGTATTGCCAGAAATATACTTAATGCAAGTCAAAAATAATTTGACTGTTGCTTCCAAACACTAAACACTTTACTACAAATTTAGTGGATCCAACTTCAGCTCTTGCAGACTTCAAGTAACAGAACAGAAAGGGTTGTGTAGACTGCATCAAAGCAATTAATGTCATGAATTTCAGTGGTGCAGCTCTATCTTCTATTCTACTGTACATGTATTGGAGAGATGAAATAAGATACTCTGACATTTCAATTTTTTGGAAGCAGCCTGAATATGTCTTAATAATAAATTGCATCCTTAACTTCTTGCTAGGTATTCCTTGAGTTTATGTTGTTTGTTTCTCCTGGAAAATCTCTGTCTTGTATTTTGGACTGGAGAAATCAATGGTAATAATTCTTTTAAAACTGCAATATAAAAACAGCTTTAGTGAAACACCTTAAGTTCTTTTGTTTGTAGTAAGGTTTGTTTTTCTTCCCCTTTACTTACTGGCATGGGATGGCTAAAACAGATACTAAGGGCATCATTCTAGTGAAAGGGTCTAGGCCATCTCATGCTACCTTTAATTTTCATATTTGCCCTTTAATCTCACACTTCCAACTTCTGACCCCTTCTTAAATAAGAAGAGCAACTATGTTGCTTGCTTTTAAAAGATTTAAATCTGTCTCTAATGTCTTCACTGACATCAGTTTTGCCTGTCGCTCTCATTTCTACACCCCAATGGAAAACCACCTAACATACTCCTTTACATCCAGCATTATCCAAAGTAGCTCACAGGACATAAACCTTCTCCACACATTCAGTCTCTTTTTTCTTCATGTCATGAGGAGTAGAGTTTTGTGCTTATCACCAAATAAAATTGCAGTGCAAACTTTAAACATAAAAGTTACACAATTAAAAGTTAATATATGGCACCACAGCCTATTAATTCACATATAGTACAACAGACCAGTAAAAACAGACATGAATATGAACATAGCTAAAAAGAAGGTGAGCTTGCATAGCAATGCAACAAAAGAAATTATATACAGAAGGAAATCCTTTTCTTCCTGGAGGGTGATTTTTTTTTCTTTCTTTTTTTATATGCTCCTGACAAGGAATAGTTTAAGGTGGATGGTGTATTAAAGAGAAGAACACAAGTAAAGAATCTGTGGGATATGTGTGGCTGTGTGTCTTTACATTGCATTTACAGTTCTTTTAATAGTACATAAATAAAGAAAATGTTCATTGCACTGTTTAGTGTCATCACTTCCATGAGTTCAGACCTGATGGTCCATCAGAGCAGCTTGCAATGTGTCTTCTCAACTACTCTATAGAAAGAAACAAAAAGAGAGAAAGAGGTTGTAATAAGAGAAAAAACCAGAAAACAAAGCCTATGGCAATATTACTGCAGCACAAGATGAATATTCAGTAGGTTGTGAGTACAGAGCTAATTGCTTCTAAGATGAAAAGCAATGGATTCTAAAATTCAGCACTTACCAACACCGTATCTGAGACTGCACATTTCAGGGTTTGTGGATCACCTCTTACAAGCTACTGTCAGGAGATACTGAGGGTTTGACTGCAGCAAGAGGATGCAGACATGCCAACAGCTCCACTGCTTTTATTAGTAACCATACCAGTATGCCCGAGCTTGTTGAAATGTTGACGTACTACTTCAAACAGCAGAGTCAAACCTTTGGGCATCTGGTACTGACATCACATCAACATGGTTTTATACAAAGTTTAACAGATATTTAGTGATAATAGAAAAAAGTTTGGGAAATAATTTCACTGTTCTGAGATGCTGAGGAAAAGAGTTGAGATATACAACTCAAAAACTGGGCTACACAATCGAGAAAAGAGGACCTCCTTCTAAGAGAATACTGCTCATCAGGCAACAGGAAATTAAGGAGAAAGCATCACCATGACCAAAAAAAATCAGCAGCATTTTCATTCATTCCTCTGAGAAAAAACTGTCAATGGCATTTCCAAGACAAGCACACTACACTTTGCCAAGAATATTCTAAATTACTAGAATTTCTTTACAATTTTCTCTGTGCTTCACTAGCATTACACACTGAAAGATGTACTGTGTAGGCGACATTGGCATGGCTTACACAGATTTGAACTGGTCTGAACCAAAGAAGAGAAGATGTCATTTGTTTGTCATCACATGCAATTCATGTCAGATGGCAAAAAAAATCTGGGTAAAATTTATTCTGATTATCGCACACAACTTCCTACTCTCTTCACAACAGACTTATGATTTTTCTCTTTTTGTCTATTTGAGAGTTTTAACTGGAGCTAGAGAAAAACTTACATAATTCACCAGTAAACTGTCCTTGACTGTTTGATCCCACATAGCCTATATCGAGAAGGTCACTGGCATTGCGTTGGTGACCTCCTCGCAAGACTTCACCTTTTCTAGGTCCAGTTGATCCTTTAGAAGAAGATGTTCCTGAAGAGCTGTGGCCACCAGGGGATGGGAAGTTGGGTTTACTATATGGTACGAGTGCCTCTTCTAGAAAAGCAAAGCAAAACGAAAACAAAGTAAATACCAATAAATTCCTAGAAATAGGAATAAACAACCTATTCATTTATGAACATCATATTTATTCCTGCCCTCATATATCTGTCTTTTGTTTTGATTTATAGCATTACAATTTAAAAAAAACAAACAAACAAACAAAAGAACCCCAAAGTTGTATCCCAAGGACAGAGAAGCAAGCATGAATTTCATCTTGCTTCCTTGTAAACTCATAAGTCAGTTTGTATTAATTATAAAAAGTCTAGATTCATTATGAAGCAATAGATCATGGATCATAGATACTTTAATAAAAATAGATGCACATGAAATTTCCAAAATAATGCAGCGATGATTAGAGTTTTGCTTCAAGCCTACATGAATCTTCTTTTTCCTTTTCTTTAGCTTAAATTATGGCAACATTACCTCAATCAGTTTAGATAAAGAACTACAATATCAGTTAATTTAATTAGCTTCCAGCAACTCAGTAATTTCTAATGATGCAAAGTATGCTGACAATTTTTTTTTTTTTACTGATGGTGAATTACACTGGAAAATATTATATTACACACAGCAGTTGTAATATTTGGGCTGAATAAATCATCCTGCAGCTTGTTCCATGTTCCATTATGAGCAAAAGACTTACTTTTGCTCATTTGGCTTCTTTTTTGAAGACCTGTAATAATGAACTGCTTGCAAGAGCAGGATTAATAGCAATAAAGCATAAGACTGCATGTCTTCATATAGCACAAAATAAAACAAGGCATTGCTTCTGATTAGTTTCCAGGAGATATTGTAATAATCCCAATCTAAGAAGCAAAACAGCAGCACTGATTTAGCACTGCAATACACTGTTTTATTTCTTTGCTTCGTATGATCCATTTTTGCCATCTCAGAAGATGAAGAAAGAGATCTTGCTAAATATAGTTTGATTCAAGAAGGAATATGAGTATATATCCCTAACCTCAAACACAGCAATTTCCCTTCTGAAATCAGTGGGATATCTCCTGCTTGAATCTTTCTTTTTTTTTTTTNTTTGATTTTTTTTTTTTTTTTTTTTTTTTTTTAAGTGAATCTAGGCCAAAAGGGTTTTCTTTATTTTGCTTTTCCCCATTGTCTTCACTCTTAAACAACCTGATGAGGAGAAACGACTTTCTTTGACAGAGGGCAGGAACACAGATGGAAAAGTAGGTGGGGATGGTTGGAAAGAAAGAGGAGATAAAAATGCTTTTATTCACAAGCTTGAAGCCTTTTCAAAGGCTGCAGCAGAGGCACAATTAACTTAGAGAAATGCTAAATGAGAACAAATTTGTGGAAGAAACCCAGGATTTCATTCTTTGTGTGTGCTGCCATGAGTAGGACATGGGGATTCCCCATGTGTTCTGCTATTGAACAGAACCTGTTTGTAAGGTAAATCTATTGCAGAAGAGGGCAGGCAGCTGAATTCTTTCTCTGCCAAAATATCTCACTCTGGCCCTGCCCAAGGGACCGGGATATTTGCGCTGTGGGATATATCAATGTTTTGTGCTATGACTGTGTGGTGCCCTTGCTGAAATACAAAGAAATACTTAAAAGACAAGTAAAATGGCATTTAACAGCCACAGTCTCCTAAATTGTGTTACTTGTTCTTTATATATCAAGGCCTAACGATAGAGTCAGATGCAAACCTGGTTTCCAAAGGCTGGCTAAAATATGGAACTGCTTGCATTAAGGCAGCAATAAAGCAAGCAGCATCAATCAGTTTAGCAGAAAGCTGGATACATTTTTAAAGGACGAAAAGTCACTAGCATTGCAAAAGAGTTGGAAGATGACATATATGGTCAATTGATTTGTTTTTCTACTTTGTGACTCAGGATAAGGCCTCCTTGGGTTCAATGAAATATTGAGGAAAAACGACCATGAATAAATATACAGTCCATTATCATTATAGAGCATATGGTATGTTAAATTATCTGTTGTGCCCCCAGAAATAAATATAATCCATAAAATAAGTAATTGTGACATAAAGGCTGTTTTACACAACATTCCAGCACATGGAAGGTAGTTGTCCCAACTCCTGAGAATGGGCTCACATTTATTAATCATTTCAAACAGTGCCCCATGCCCCAGGTCTGCAAAGAATATAGGGAGCCTTTGCCAATGCCCTTCTCTTTGAAGTAACAAGCCTTTAATGTCAAGATACAATTCTAGCCCCCATGAAATCAGGTTAGATGTGTATAACAATGTTTCTGTACCCTGTAAAATAACCAAAAGGCTTTTCATATTTTCCAAAATATTTTAACCTGATCTAGCACTACTTTCCTTAGAGGGGTAGCTGAGAATGTCTTATTTGATGTGCTGTAACTGCAGTTCCACAATGAAGCCACTGGCAGGAAGTCAGTGATCTTGTTTATACTGAAAGCAACCAGTAGAAATGTGGTTCCCAGACTTGGGTATTTTTACTCTCTTAAATTTCAAACTAAAGGTCTTGCTTTCAAAATTTCACTCACACCTTGGTAACATCTGAATGAAACCCCCTAAGCAGCGAATTAGCTGTTTTCTGAAAGCTGATAGCTAATAACTCCTTTTGGAAATACACTGAAAACTGGAAAAGGATAGATTTCCAGAGATCTCTGCCATAAACAGAGGAAAAGGGAAGAAGCACAATTAATATTATTAAAATGCTCAAATTTAGTTATATAAACAAGCACCACACACAAGAATCATCTTTTTTAAATCTACCGGAGACAAGAATACAGAGCAAGAAACCTGGTAGGGCAAGAGGCTGTCAGAGAAAGCAGATGGACAGATATAAAGCTCTGGCCCACTTGTGCACAAACTATGAAATCCTCACACCAGGGTAAATCAATACTATCTCCCACAGGAATCCTTTTTTTTATGCATAAGGGATATGCACCTGCTCTCGTCATCCTGAATTTGACAAGAACAAGATACCTGTAATCACTTCAGTCCTAAATTCAAATTTGTGTAGAGCATTGGAAGTGGTAAGATCAAGTTCTCTTTATTTATGGACAGATAAATGCATGTCCTGCAGGATGGGAATTTTATTACTGTATAAGCTCTGCATCACAGAATAACTGACAACTTCTATTTGTACACTTGTGAGGCAGAGAAAAAAGAAGGGACTTCTTGCTAAGCAGGTCAGAGAAGCATTCTTAATAACAATATACAGAGAAATGAGAAGGATAAAGTATATTCGAGCTGTTTTTCTATGTGTTTGTACATCTTGTACATTGCAATTAAAATTGCCATTTCACCAAGTTGCAAGAATTTCACACTATTTTTAACTGCAACTTCACATCATCATTTCACAACATGAACAACCATTCATTTGTTTATGTATCAGAAAGATTAGGGGCTTTTTACAGTATCATTGTTATATTTTAAAGTATGGATTGTATGTTAAATATAGGTAGCAATATTTCCTAGGAGGACTTTGTTCAGTAAATCCTGCCCCATATTACTCTTTTTTTTTCTTTAGAATGTCAGTGATATCGGTGTGCTGGATTAACAAGAAGTATTAATAGTAGAATAAAATCAAGAAAGATATGGATTATAAGAGTACATCTAGTGTGACAGCGGGAGCTACATCCATACTTGAAGAAGCAGTGTAGCCCTACAGAAAACACATACAGTATAATATTTTTTTTAAATTCCTAACTGTCCTCTCCTATCACTCTAATCAGTGGTGCACTAGGATGATACATGATTAGTGGGTTAAAGAAAATACCCTAGTATGAGGGTAAAAGCTGAAACAGAAGCTTTTACTTGAGGTCAGGCTGAGAAAAGGAAGCTGCAAATATTGTAAAACTAAAACTCCAGCCCAGTATTGGCTCCTGTGCACATTTTTACAGATTTGAAATCCATTTAAGAGATAAAGTCAGCTTGTGGCAATGTGCAGGTCCTGTATGAAGGTGAAAACCTGTGCTGTCATCTTGCTGGCCGTAAGAGATGAGTGTTACTTTGTCATATCCTTGAATAAGAAGAGCTCAGTGCTGTAAACACAGCTTGAAGGAATGTCAGTAGCTCAGAAGAATCAGCCTTCTTTTGGATGTGCAAAAAAAGACTATTGCCAATTTGGAAGAAGGCTGAAAGAACTAGAAAATATGGCCCTATATTTATAAACAAATACATATAACAGAAGATACTCTTAAAATCTTTCTCCTTCCCTGCTGGCCTGAAACTGTTCCTGTTTTCTCCATCGCTATGCTTGACAACATCAATTGCCAAAACACTGTAAAGAATGCCCTGAATCAGGGGTTAATGAGATTTCATTGTTGCAGGAGGGAAAATAGTTGAATCACAAGCTCTCGTTTCCCTTTGCTCTTTCTTTTTTTCCAGACTGAACCTCACCAGTGCTTTTACAGAGGTGTGAGGTGATCCAGGACTTCTGCCAAGTACAGAAACCCTCAGCAGAGGGTGGAGTGTCAAGAAGCTGCCTGCCTCGCCTCGGCTGGTGCAGCACACACACACCTGATCCGAAGGCTTGTTTGTGTTGGCCTTTCCTGAAATCCTCTTGGCGGTCTGTAGAGCTTATCCACTCCTGGGTTTGCCGCTGCCACTCTAGTGATGTCCTAGCTTGCCGGTCCAGGGAGCTCTTTGTCTCATCTATGTTCGGAGCATGCTGCCTCTCAAGAGAGCTTCCTTTCCTCTCTGCTGAGCCTCCGCGCTGGCCGGGGACTATTTGCTGCCTTAAACCCTGACCAGGGGGCGGGTCGGGTGGTGGTGGAAGATCTAAAAAATGTGAATAAGATTTAGATGAACTGATTTTTTATAATTGAAACAGAAGGTCTATTTGATGCTGAAAAGAAAAGTCCCTCGCAACCGGCACAAATCAGTCCATTTGTTGATTTTAAAAGGAAGAAATTTCATGTTAATCAGAAAAGTAGTTTTATCTTCTGATAGCTCTTTATTCCGGTTACTGTGTTGCTTGCTCTTTCTAGCTTCCATAAAAATTGATAGACTCTCAGTCCTGACTGACATGTCTAACCATGAGATTTACTTTCTGTGGGGTTTACTCCAGCTGTTTCATTCAGTAACAGCAAGCAATTAAGAAAGGCTATGGAAAACTGACCTGTGCCAGCTGAAATTTCCCCCACCATATTGGGACTTGCTTCATCATCCCCATTTTCAGGCTTGACTTTCAGCTTGAGTTTAAATACAAACTCTAATATAGAACTTCACCAAAATGAATAAAATACCACAAAATTTGTGGGAAAAAAAAATAAAAAAATCTACTGTCTCTGAAAAATCATCAATATATCTCTGACAAATGTGTTTAAATGGAACCACCAGAAAACATGTAAGCATTTTATTCAAGTAAATGAAGAGTCTTCACAGACAAGAGGACAGCCACTCTTCACTTTAGCAGTCTTGTAAATATAATATAACAAAATACAATTTCAGCTAACACCAGAAGACACTTGCCTGGTCTCTAACAACTCCTGTTCTTTTCAAGTGCATCACCTGGACTACTAAGAGGCTTGTAGAATTGAAGATCAACCATTTATTCACATTTGTGGAGGCAAAAATGCATTTTGTATTAGTTTTAGACCTGAGGTAATTATAGACTCTGGATAATTTTAATTCTGAATGTAAAATTTTCATGTAAACTATATGATAGACATAATAGTCCAGAAAAACCTCAGATTATTTAAGAAAAAAAAAAGTAACAAGAAATGGAAGCATCCCTTAGTATCATTGTGAAAACTCCTCCATACTTATATGTGGAACACTTTTTGATAATTCTATTTTGGGGCAATGTGCAGCCCAAATAAATCTCTGCAGCCCCACCAACTTCACTAAACCTGTGTTATTTTACAATAGATTTGGGCCTGTCTTGTTTTCTAGTCTTTTATATCTTACAGTGTTGTGAAGGTTTATCAAGAAATTGAACTTGGCTCAGTAACAGGCATGGAAAAGGAAACCTGTTTTGCCTGCAGGGAAGTCTGATGTTTTTAACTCTAGTGAAACTGAAATTCATTTCATAAATTGAAGCCTTTGGAGGGAGTTTATTTCAAAGTCTATAATCCAGCTTTATATAATACTTTATATAATGCTACACAGAATTTTTTTTTATGTCCTTGCTGTTAGAGGTGATACTTCTACCTCTTGTATGGAGCAGAAATACTTCCAAAGTTGTTGAGATGTCACTCCAGTCAACATTGTCTCTTACAGATAAATGAGGATGAGCAGGTTATTTCTGTTTACAAGGGAAAGAAGTTGTACCTGCTGATGCTCTTGTACCTTTGCTCACAGCTGCAGTGCTATGCCCTGATTAAGATAACTATATTCTGGCAAGAACAGCCTTATAACAATGTGTCAGTGAGCTTGGTGTATGCTTTATGTTCAGCACTAATTTATTTGAGAAATTTTTCGTTATGAATATAGATGTGACCTTTCATGACAATGACTATACTTGAGTTACTGTAGGTGGAAGCAGGAGGGTATGGGAGCTTGCCAATGTTAAAATTGCTTTATAGTGTTGGCTTCCAAAATGGCATTTCTTATAATTGATTTTATTGCGAGCATAACCAGTTAATGTACAGAACCACAACACTGGCATCTGCTTATGCAATCTGAAATAGAGATTAGTGAAGTTGTCAATTATAAGTACTTTGTGGGGATGCACTGAATCCAATAAACACAACCATAACATGACATCGGACTATGTAATTTTTCCAGATAAAATATTTACCGTCCAATATAAACAAAATTTTCAAGTAGTATAATAGAAAAAAAAAAAGTTCAAATTATTGCAGTATTAAACTTTAACTGAGTACCCTTCCTCAGAAATTGACATCTAATAGTTGTTATTAATTAGATACTTAAAAAGAAAGGTTTGTACTTAAACCATATTGAATGTCTAGACCTAGCTGCAACTCCTGGAATTATTGTAGTTATGTTGCTTATCTACTGTTAACCTGAGTCTTGCTTTTATCCATCCACAAAATAAGCATAAAGACTGATTTATGTATAGAAGTGAAGGGAAACACTGTGTTTGTAAATTTCTTTGGCTGTTTTAGACCTATGGATGAGTTGAAGTGAAAAATAAGATTTATCTTCTAAATAAAGCTCCACAGAATTCTGGGAGAATTACAGTTACTGTGGCAGTAAAATAAACTGGCTCTGGCCTGAGTACAGATTTGCTGAACTGTGTTACATGTCTGAGAAGATCTGTAAGAACAGTTACTAATTGTAGCCAAATATCACCTGACTAAACTGTTTGCATCTTCACCTTCTTATCAGGCTGACTTTCACAGTAACACCTACATGTCATTTTTAATAAAAGAAGCTGAAGGAGAGTTTGATTTGGAAATGTGGCTTTATATTTGCTCTGCAACTTACATCCTGTAGTGTAAATATTCTGCCTTAGGTAATATACTATATATGCTCTGTTATCTTGCCTGGGCATACAGAAAGATCCCATGCATCTGGAGTCATGATTTTCTTCCTTCAGCACCACAGAAAACAGTCTTTCCTTTCCTCTCCTACCCCTAGAAAAGGGGTAACAGAATATCAGCTGAAGTAGTAGTCTCAGACCCTAACAGCCAGCCTTATTACAAGAGGCAATCCAACTCATTCCATCAGGTCAATCACTTCAGAGAAGTTCTGAAATCAGAAATTTAGGGACTTCACTAGGACTTTCAGTGAGGCTACCCAGACTGATAATACTGATTATCACTCTACTTCCATCTAAACCACATTTATCTTTCAGGTACCAGATAAAATAACTGAAAACTCACACTGAGCTAGTAACTTTCTAGGCCAGTGGGATGTCATCCAGACTATCGCTTGAAGCCTCTAATGGCAGGATTATCAAACCTGTGAGGCAATCACAAGTGNGTGCCTAATAAGGGAGAAATGGATATTCATTCTGGGATTACTCCAGCTCTTCTTTAGAAGTGGCTAAAGTGATTCAGATGCAGTCAAACTTTGTCACAGCCTCTCATCATTAACTGGAAAAAGCAGCAAGTTACAGAACCTACAGTATAAGGGCACACCTTTCTACCTGTGCCAATGACTTCTCTTTCTAGGGATGATAATTACTGTGACATTTAATAAGCCTCTGAACCACTTTCTAGCATCAGAAGAGAAGCATCTTCTCTACAGTGATCTACCTTAGGAAAAATTGACTTTTAATACACGGTAGAAAGACAGTGGCAAAGCTAACAGTCTTATGTTCCAGTTCTCCTTTTTAGCCCCTAAGCATATTTTCCTTCTGTCTCTTGTTAGTTTTTTTTTTACATATCATGCTCAGCAAAGGAAGAGCTTTTAAATTTATTCACGCAGTTACCATATCACAAACTATATGATAGATTCCACTCTTGCAATTTGTGAATATATTGTTTCCAGGAAAAGAAACTATTCCTCAAGCACTGGAACTAAAAACCTCTTGTTTGTTTTTTATGGTGGACTGTGAGCTCAGAATGAAAGTTTATCACCTGAGGGATTCATAACATATTCTTCCTCTGTGGATTTGCTGTTGTCTCCGTGGTCTTTCAGGATGTGGGAGTTAAAAAACAAGTTATACAGCAAGACAAATATAAAGACTCCATCTAGAGTCAGTCTCTAGAGGATTCTGACCTGCAGCTGAAGAAAATGAAGCAGCAGGCTTTTAGGGGATTTGTGTAGATTGCTGTCAAAAGTAAGCATGAAGTTGAACCCTCATATGCTTACAGAGTCTGAGATGTGTGCTATGTGTTAAATATTACAGTTTCTTAGGTCTTTTGCACTGTCCCACATGGTTACAGTTAGCACAGAGGAAGTGCTCAGGATGTGTGTGGGATTGGGCAGAGAAAGGACATAGCTGGATCTTACTTGGTCAATGAAAACTTAAAATGACATATATCCGGTATGTGATGAGACTTAAACACAGGATACTAGGATTCATCCAACTTGGGAATTTGAAAACAACTGACAAACCAAGTATGTTCTCACATGAAAAATTCAAGAGGAAGCATTTACAAGGGAATGGATTTGAGAGCTCTGAAAACCAGGAGAAAATATATAGTGATGCTTCCCACAGAAATCATGACAGCCCAGGGCTGAACAGACTGGCCTGGATTAGGGTTTAGAATTGTTGGACCTATTTGAGGTTCTCTTGCTTGCTTTTTCTAGCTACAGTTTAAACACAGTGGTATTGTCTCTCTTTGCAAAGTTCATTGCAATATTCCACAGAGAGCATTCAGTTATCATTTTTAATTTCTGTATACCAGAATTTCCTAAATTCAATTGTTTACATACATGCAGGTGGCAGCAGCAACCTTTAGCTTCCTTAATTGACAAATGATCTTTTTCAAATTTAACTATGACTCAGACTTGCCATTACACTTAGTGACTCATACTCAGTAAGAGCTGAAGTGGAAAAACTGTACCAATTTTATTTATTTGTTCCTGTGTTAATACAGAATGGGAAATGCTCCTCTATTCCTATAACATATTATAAATTTTTGGAACATATAATAAGCACTCTAACTAGGCTTATAACAGACAAATGTGAATCTAATGGCATCCAAACACTGTTCTGGTTACTGACTGTGTCTGAAATGTTGAAGGAAATAGTACATAATTGGCATTCTGACTCAAAAATATGAAAGAAACTCCAGTAAGATTAGTATTTTATTAAGGTGAAATAAAAGACAATAGTAGATTCCTCTTTTTAAATAAACCCTAAAACCTGATCTCTTTCACTAAATTAAAACAATGTCAAATTTCACAATGGAGGCACTCTCTGTGGAGTCACATTTCCATCTGTCTCATGACCTGAACTAATTTTCCCACTAATTTTCTGGTACCCTGTGAAACATTTCTATAGCAATAGTATTTTAAAGGAGGATTAAGGTCCCACCATACTGAGTGCCCTACAGACTCACTGTACACTGAATTTATGGCCCAAAACTCTCATAGTTCTGGGTGACAGGATATGCCAAGCAGAAGGACTGACACATGCACAGAGAGAGTATGGCCAGCACCACAAGCAACACCCACGATTTCCAGTTACTGTTCTCATACACACATCTATTTATTGGATCTGTGTAGCAGAGAGGCCTCCAGAACACATCCAGAAGGGCAGGGTATTAATGTTTAAACCAATTCAGATCCATATGAGTGAAATCTAAGCTACTTTACATTTTTTTCCACAAATAATACAGCAGTGAGAACAAGCCATAGAGCATGAGATGGCATGATAACCCCTTCAGTGAAGACTTTCCCTTCTGGAATCTGTTCTCCATCTTTGTGGTCTGATGAAGAAGGATTCTGTCAGAGGATACCGCAAAATTGAATTTTTGCACCTGATAAAATGACTGAGAGCAAGCTCTGGTGTTTTTGGTGTCCACGGTCTACCTTGCAAGCTATTAATATATTTTATATGTGTACCTGGAGTTATAAAGAGTGTATTATTTAAAAAAAGAAAAAAAAATCCAATCTAAATATACTATCAAATGTATTTATTACATTACCTGTCCAAAGATGATAAAGAAGTGAGCTGGACTGGATAATCCTTATGGGTTCCTTCCAACTGGAACTTCTATTATTTTATGATTCTCAAATAATTTTTACTAGTATAAGAAAGATGTTTATACTAAAATTTAAAGTATTTTTTAAATTTTATTTTTACACCCTCCCCATACACCAGAAGATTTGACAAGATGTACTAAAAATTAGGGTATAGACTCACTGACATCACACTCACTCCCACAGGCCAGTTAATGTTACAAGAGCCACTGAGGCATGTGGGACACTCTGCCTCTCAGAACTGCCCTGTTTTGAATACTGAAAGAGAGGTCAGCATGAGAAAAGTGATCACATCTCCACCTGCATGGCATTACAGATATCCTTAGTGGTTTCTTTAATTGTGTTTTCCCATGTGCCTCCTTCTCTCCTCTGATTATTTCAACACCTACAGGTGCAAGGCTCAAGACTCAAGAGGGGTAGACAAAGATAGTGGAAGACAGAGCTGATCTTAGTCATTAGAAGAGTCTGAAAGTTCCAGATGGGAAGCAGTGGTAAGAGAGAAGGAGAGACGGAAAAGAGGGAAACAAAGTCACCGAGGTCAGTGGATGTCAGGACTAAAGCAGCACGGACAAGATGTGAGGCAGAATCACGGGAAAAGGATGGCACATGTTCCTGTAGCTGTTGGGTGTCTGTCAAAAACAGTACACAGCAAACAGTGCTGTGGGAGTGGCTCTACGCTTCTCCTTAGGAA
Source organism: Scytalopus superciliaris (assembly GCA_013400415.1). Lineage (NCBI taxonomy): Eukaryota > Metazoa > Chordata > Aves > Passeriformes > Rhinocryptidae > Scytalopus > Scytalopus superciliaris. Next base: position 1,248,281 of record VXBX01001802.1, read on the forward strand.
TTCATGGCATACTGCTAACATTGCTGGTGGCTACCTTCATTTAATGTAAAATTACCCACAGGTTATTTTTTAATGTCAACTCCTGTGCAATGCAGCCATTTTTGGGTAAGATTTATACTGCAATCTGAGAACACCTAAGAGATGCTAATGTGTCCAGAGCTGAAATGAAGAAAGGCTCCTTGAAGACTCACTTTACCGAGCTCCACACTGCTAGCCTTGCAGTATTGCTCACGAGGCAATCTGGGGACCCCACTTCACCAAACCAGTAATTCACTATAACCTATATTTCTTGAAAGATTGCTCTGTTTTCTCCCACTCCACACCCCTGCTTGTTGCAGCTTTTCATCAGGGCCCTCACCACAGCACTTACCGTCTGTGATTCCCTCCCTACGATGAGGCAAAGGGGGCTGGTCCAACCGTCCTCCCTTGTGTTTTTTAGTGGGCCTTGGCCTCTGACCCTGATTGACAGCTGCACTGGTGTTGCTGTCAGTAGAAAAAGGACTGCTTGGCCGAGGTCTCTGAGAGGAAGAATATGCTTTGCCTAAAAAAAAGGAAAAAAAAAAAGAAAAAAAAAAGAAGAGAAACCAGATGAAAAAATGTTATTGCCTTGAAATGGGCTGTACTATTAATGTCTGTTCCGAAACATTACATCAGGTCTAATTCTCAGAGGCAAGCAAGTATCCCTTTGAGGTATCCACTGATGACAACTGCTTTAAGATACACCACAACAAGCAAAGTGATAAACTTGGCATTCTTTTGTCTTTAACTTTCATAATTAAAATTAGTCCATCTGTTGTGATAAAACTACTGTATGCCATGTAACTCCTACCTGCTCTGCGTGCTGAACAGATGTGTCATAACAACTCCTCAGCCTTGAGCAGGGAAGGAAAACAGTTCTGCAATCATATCAAATTTATCTCCTCCTGCCTCCCACTTTCATGTTTGCCAAGCCAGATTCTCATTTTAGGGGCTCCCATATGCACTGTATATCTGGAGTAACTCCAGTGAGATAAACATAACTGATTTTGCAAGCTATGTAGCAGTGTAGGTTTGTATATTTAAGGGCTCTCTTTTCTCAAGAAATAAAAATGGGGGAATATTGAAATGCTAAAATTTTCCTGTTCATTTTCAGTACTTTTATATGTTAAAAAAATATATTCTCTCTGAATTTATTCCTCCGATTTATACATATATATACTATTCAAGCTACACGATGTCTCCTAAAAAATATCTTTGATGCTGTTCTATGGAGCAGATGATTAAAAGCCTCATGCAGGAACCGTAGGAGCAGCACAGTTCATTTACTACATTCACTTCCTCTTATTCTGATATTTTTATTCGGTTAACTTAACCGGGCTTAATGTTTAATGACAACTGATGAAAACTAAAGATCACCATCTTTTGCTTTATTTTGTTCATGTGTAGGTTGTACTTGCCATGTGTCTTGGAGATATTAACATTTTAATTTGTTTCAAACTGGTAATTAAAAATTTTACATGTTTTAATCCTATCTGCAGTGTAAAATGTATAAGCCAGTGAGAACTTCTGCTCTTTCAGTGCTGCTGTAGGTCCAAATGGTGCCAGAGTTTATGGAAGGTGGCACAATAGCTGTTTGCTATTTTTCTGGTCAGCTGAGCCCAAGTAGTAAGGAGGGGGTTTTATCCTCTGGTTAACTTAGGCCAGGGTCTACCCTGCTGTGAGTTACATTTTGTAGTAAAATCTTCCAACAGTTGCACTTACTGTGAACATGCCATCGCATATGACTTGATCTATATAAGCTTAATCAGGAGTAATATGCAGCTCAGAATAGTATTTGAAATATTCTCATTGCAAAGAGGGCAAAGTAAAAAAGTAGCTGTAACCTTGCTCACAGGGTGTTTCACATTAATGCATCCCTGTTAGAATAATATTTCACTGTTTGACTTCAGAGATTTGCTGACTCTCTTAGGCTTGCTCTGCTACCTTCTGATTGACGTGCACCCTGAGGAGGACACTACTCTCAGGCAGGCTTGTTTCCCAGCTCTGTCCCTGTCAGCTATTGGAGGTTACCATGTATGAACCCCTCACATGGACATTCCCTAACCCTCCTCTACCAAGAAAAGCCCAGTTGAACTTAAAGGGTCTGACAACAATGCCTTTGCTAACCTGGCTCATTTTAACTGAGATGGGTTACAGAACGCCCACCCAAGCAGCTAATTCTGGAGCTGGGAAAAAAGCAGTAATAAACATTTGGGGGGAGGCTGGAAACATTAACCTCTATAGCTGGCACAGCTGCAGCCAGACAAAGGCAAGTGATCAAGCCCTTGTTTCATGGATAACGATAAAACAGCAGATGAACACAGACAAAATATTAAAATTTCATTTAAAAATAAAAATAAAAAAAATCAGTAATGCAAAGAAATTCAGCTATGAGCCTGAAATTCCATCTCAGCTCACAGCACATTGCACAGATGTTTTGTAAAAATAAATTGACATGCAAGTGCAACTAGTGAGCGCAAGACACAGATTATTCACACTTATTCGTTTGACTAAGAAAATGTGATTATTCGTTCAGAATGTTGGTTTTAAAAAGAAATAGACACCAAATATTCCCTCTTATCCCTTCATGAAAAAGAGGCAAAATAAATAGCAGTAACCTAAATCAGACATGGGACAAACACAAATGATGTGCAGACTCCCAAAACACAATTTTCAATGCACTTAACAAAAGATTACAGCATCTTGTATTTATATGCAGCCCTTCCAGTAAGAAGTGCTGAGCAGTCAGACTTTCTGTAGCAGATTTAGTGTGTGTAAGTGGAGACAAGGATGAATTCACTAATTCTTGATTTAATTTCCCAAGAGTGTTAAAAAAGAAAGCTGTCTGAACTTCATGGCAAATCACATGATGGCTTCTGGAAACTGGAATCAAAGTGTCTGGCAGGAGAGACACATTGCATCTGGATTTACCAGTGCCTCTTATGCTTGGCAATCAAACATTCCCATGTGAGGCTATCAAGCTGGACATCTCCTTTAGTATCTGCCGGTGAGAATATTTCACAGCTGTTCTAACTGGGTGAAAATAACTGCCCAGACTGCAAAGGAGTAAAGAGTCAGGACCTTCAAAGTCCCTCCAGAGCAATGAACAGAAATGATACTGCTGCTTCTCCACTGCTAGACACCATTTTGCACTATGGGGGCTGCTGTGGTGCAGCAGGTCCATACCAGGCATGTCTGATCGATCCACACTACCTTGGGAGGTATCATCTCATAATGAAACTGCAGTGAGCACGGGGGAGTTATTTCCATTTGCTGAGGTTTCTGTGAGGAAAAGAGGGGAGGGCTGTTTGTTTACATGTGGGTTTTATTTTATTTCCATTTTGCCTGCTGGATCATTAAGAGAGTGAGAGGGTAATAATCATAAAGTCTCTACCACAACCACTAGATACTTTTTTGTACCCTACACTCTAATAGTCTGTCTGAGGAATTACACACATGCGCTCAGTTCAAGTGCATTCGTGACCTAATTAAGCTAGGAAAATATAACTGACAAGTGGGCTCTCATCCTTCCCTTGTATTTTCCATTCACATGGCTACAAGAATTCATATTTATTTTTAAACGTCTACCTGTTTGTGTGTATATTTACTTCTCTTATGTGTATGTTTGTGGTGGAAACTGTGCTTCTCAAAGGCCTGATAAAAGTGACATTAACAAGTGACATTAACTTTGGGGTCAATCTTTGCATTAACTTTTACTGAAGCCAAGAACACTACCAACCCCCCCTCCCCCCCAAAAAAAATAATATATTTGTATATTTGAAAGTATAGTTTGGCCATATGTGACCATAGCAGATGAGCAAAGGTCTACATCGGTTCTTGTTTTGTTTTGTTTTTTATCAAATGATAAGACAGATTTACTCAGTCAATTTTCCACAGTGTAAGAAGCTACTGAGGAGTTCAGCTATGGTGAAATAACCATGTTTTAAGGATGACTACCCAGGACCCAAGTCAGTGGCAAAAGTCACAGTGATTTGAAAAAAGCTGTATCTGTTCACTTTGTAGTTTGTTGGAGACACAGGACTTTGCCATCAACTTTTTTTTCCCTAATGTTCCTAAAAGGTGGTATTTGCCATGAAGTCATTGCATGCAGAAAAACTGTGGTTTTCAGGCCTAACATGTGAGACATTCTCATGAATGCACACATTTTACTGAAGGAAAGACATCATAGCAGATTAATAATAAAAAAAATTTAAACCATGGGAACATTATGGGAGCTGTGGGCAGGAATTGGCTGAGAGGAAGCATAACAAAAATATAACCCAAGTTCATACTTTGCTGTTAGATTTGTGGATTAAAATAATTAGTTATTTTTATTCTTTCAATATGACAAAGAAAATGCAAGTACATTCTTTTATTCTCCCCTATGGAACATTTAAAGATAATTTTCTCTTTTTTTTTT
>VXBX01001802.1:1254114-1299198 GCA_013400415.1 Scytalopus superciliaris
TTATTTTTTTTTACTTGACTTATTACAAATCAGTATCTAGTTTGGTATTTGCAAAACCAAGTCTTAATTTTGGACAGCACATGTGTAAGTCTTGGTAGATATGGTTAAAGCCAGACCTGGGCTTTAAGAACTATCCTGAACAAGACTGGCCTTATGTAATTTTGTCAATCAAAACTTTAAAGTAAATAAGCAGTTTTAACGGACTGAAGAAAGCTGATCTAAAGTAGTTCATTCTAGTGGATTAAAGCAACTTTTTTAAAAGGTTAGAAATAATTAAGATTCAAAAACAGAGTAAATATATGGTTAAATTTAATACTGAGTCAGTCACTAAGCCAATGTTGGCCCCATGGTACCTTCTAACAATGGACTAGCATCACTGCAGGAGACCCAAGTCATAACAGCATCAGAAAAATGCAGTTAGAAAACCAGATACCAGACAAAGCATTTGAAATAAATATGTAAATCTTGACACAACTAGAATGTAAAGAGTAAAATAGTGAAGCATTAATCTTATTTGTTCTTCCTTCATATTTTCTTTTAATTTTTCCAATGCATGAATCAAACTCCAATCAGCTACCCAGCACAGCAGTTGCAAAACCTATTGCTCAGTTCAAATGTGGGTTTTGTTTCATTTTTTTAAAGTACTTTAATTCTGTTTCTTTCATGGCTTCAGATGGAGATGGTGGTGTTCTGTACTTCTAAAATGTCACAGAGTCATTCTACACTGTTCAGTGGAGCAGGAGGTAAAGGAAACAGCTACCAGCAAGTACTTAACTGCTCCAGGAATGGGGCAGCCATGCTAACGAGTTACCAAGTCCAGCTGAGGTGCAGAGCTACCAGACTGGGGCCTGAGCTGCTGCATGGCATTAGGTGATGCTGTGTAGACACAGCATTTTGTTCTGACATAGTACAGAAATTCCTGAAATCTGCTTTTTAACAACAGTCACATGCATATGTCGACAAAAAAAAAGCCCAGCAAACCCATGAACGTCTGAAGAGAACTGTTTTTCAAAGACATGAAGACACATGTGGAGGGATACAACATGACCCCAATTTAAGTACTCAGCACAGCTGAATTTGTGTAAATGTACACAAGATATGTAGCAGAACAGTATCCTTTTTTCAATGTGCAAGGAAGTATTATTGTGTTTAAAATCACTAAGTAGTAAATCAATAATGACCTGCTTAGTAGCACCAAATTGATAAGCTAATTAACTAATGGTGGTGTCAAATATTAAAAATATCCTGCAAAAAATGGCTCATGAGTACAATAAATGAATGCTGGAATTCAGTAGCACGCTGCATCACAAAGCCCAAGAACAATGGATTATTTTGTGATCCTGCAGTGACCAAAGTTTTTAATGTCAGTGAAGTGGCAGGCTATAATAACAAAAACCCATGCACTCCTAAGATACAAGAAAAGAAACCAAAGAGGTCTGTGGAGGTCTGACAGGCAGAAACTGTGTTAAGTGCAACAGAGAGTGACAGAGTTTGATTCTGCTTGCCAAGAGCACACATAAAATTGTTATTTTCCAAACAGACTCGACCTGATGCAGACAGATGTAAGAGAGCCTAGATAACAGCAAGGGAAGGCTAAAACTGAATTTCCTCTGAGAAGACAGTTTGTGAACTAATAATCAAAGTGCAGTAGGACATCATAGAGAAAGGAGAGTAAAGAGGCTTAGCAACAGTTATTGATGATGCATGAAAAGAAATACTACAGATAAAACACTTCATGAAGATGTAAGAAAATGAAATGCTATAGCTGATGACATTTTCAAACAATCACTTATTGACATATTCTGCAAAATACGTAGGCACAAGCTGAACCATAAAAAAAATAACTAGAGCGGCAGATATCAAAGGATGATACTTGGATGCTAAAAATTTAACATGTATCCCATTAGTTTCAGAGCCCAAGACTTTTGTGTGATACATTCTACTCTCAATGTAGAGACATATAAAACCATATGCTGTACAGAACAGTTACTGTTTTCAGTATCAGTCTGTAAGATTATGGATGTTTCCAAAGAAGTTTTAATTTCCATTTGCTCACATTGCTCTGTCCATTTGCTAACCACTCAGCTCTTACATGACATACAATACACATGGTAATTTGGACAGGACACTTTCAGGGTACATCTAGTAGCTATTTTTCATCTACTCGTTGAAAGACTGGATTGTTATCCAGTCCAAAAATAATAAGCCACATTTTGTATGTAACACATTAAAAATCTGCAAAAGCTTGTAATGCTTTCTCCTGATGTGTGTAAATACAGCTACAGTTCTACACACTCATAGACATGCCAGTTTTTTAAACAAAAACACTTAAATTTTAATTGCTGTTATCAGACTGCCGGTTTACTAGGCTAATCAAAAAAAAAAAATCCCAGTTCCTCAGTTTCTTCACATTCCCATGGACAGCAAGTATTAGTAAAGCTGGGAATAGAGTACTCTGCCCCTGGCTCACTTCTCCTCTCCTCCAGCAGCTGTGCTAGGAGAAATCTGTCAGGCTGGAAGCATAGCTCAGTTCTCACAGGTATGTGAGTTTTACTGGGACATCATGACCTCACCTGGAGTTCTGCATGCAGTTCTGGGTTCCCCAGCACAAGACAGACATGGAATCTCTTAGAGTGTGTCCAGGTAAGAGCCACAAAAATGAGTAGAGTGCTGGAAAACCTCTCCTGTGACAGGCTGAGAGAGTTGGGGTTGTTCAGCCTGGAGAAGAAAAGGCTCTGGGGAGATCTTACTGGATCCTTTCGATATATAAAGGGGGCTTATAGGAAAAACAGAAAGGGACTTTCTGATAAGGCCTGTAGTGGCAGGACAAAGAGGCAAGGTTTTTAAACTGAGAGTAGGTTTAAATTGGATATCAGGAAAAACCTCTTTACTGTGAGGGTGGTGAGACACTGGTACAGGTTGCTCAGAGAAGCTGTGGACGTCCCATCCCTCAAAGTGTTCCAGGTTGGGTTGGATGGGGCCGTGAGTGACCTGGTCTAGTGGAAGGTGTCCCTGCCCATGGCAGATGGGTTGGAACCAGAACACCTTTAAAGGTGCTTTCCAACCCAAACCGTTTTATGCTTCTATGATACTTTTGGTTGCTGGAAGCAGAGGCAAAGCTTTTTATAACTGCTGGAGTCAGCGAGATACCCTGAGACATGTACAGCACCCACAGCTGTTTGTGACCAGAGAGCTAAAGATGAAATCTCCACCTTACTTCCATCAATTCCAAATCTATTCAGATTCCCTGCATAAACAATTTCTTTTCCCTACCAAAACCTGCAGCAGTAAAACCCATTTTGCTTTGACCTGCAGAGGTGTGGACTTTGCCCAGAAGGCATGGGAGTGCTGGAGCCTAGCCTGAGCACCCCAGGCCACCACATAGCTGTGTTAACACAGCACACATGGTGACTGCTTGCTTAAAGGCATCCACTGGCCTCTGGTTTTTCAAATCAGATGTACATTTGTTTTTCTCTGAATAAAGGCAGAATAAGAGATGCTGACGTTCCTTTCAGATCAACTGTGCATTTTGAAATGGGATGAAACAGGCTTTTAGTGTCTCCTTTACATGCAGCTCACTATGTGTTTTCCAAGAGCACATTTGAGTTTTTACGCTTTCTGGCAACTGTAAATTTTACTCTTGCTGACAGCAGCAGTAAATGCTTTATGCAGAACAAAATCCGCTCTGTGAAAAGTTGAACTCTGTTTTCTTGCTCCATAAAATATCTCTTGGTGTTAATGCAAACAGAAAGCTTCTTTGCTCTAAGGAAAAGGTGAGGGGAATAGAGGTGCTAGCTTCTAGTAGACTGCATTGCTACTGATTTTACTGGCATTTTACTGGCAATAAAAATGATATTTTTCTTTGTAAAGTGTACTGTTGCTTTACTTAAAAATAAAAATATCTCATGCACTTGTGAAATAAAAGTCTCCCACAACACAGTTAACACTTCTGAAAATTCCATTAGATACCTTTCTGTACGTACCAACCTCTATATGCTTCCTTAAGTATAAGAGATGATGTCACTGGTACTTTCATGTGTATGTGCTTTCCTTCACAAGACCATCAAGCACATACTGCACACATAACTTGCTCCCCTACAGGGTTTTCTTTTAATGGAACAGGGATAGACTGCTTAGGTCTGTGAAGAATTGGTGACGTCCTTGGGGACTGGTGCTACTTCAGCTGGAATCAGTTACGGAATCCTCTTAGCTTTTGTACAGGAGACATTATCCTTTCTTGTGCCCACTGATTTTGGTGAAAGTGATGGAATAGAAGGGGAAATAGTCATTGTACCCTCAAAATAGGGATGAAAAATAGAAGCGTCTGAAGACAGAATATAATTATGATCACACTTCAAAAACTAGACCTGGTTTTATGCTTTGCATGATACTTCACCATATATGCCTGAATTTTTAAATGTATACACCTGGAATAAACCCCTAAGTTTTTTTTTTTNGGCAGGAAACACTAAAAAAAAGTAGGTAAAAATCATGCATACATATTTGGCACTTCACAGGTCCACCTATAATTAATGCCCTTCATAAACAACTAATGAAAAATGAATTTATGTCACTTAGCCAAATTTATTTCTGTTTGCGTTCCATCTTTCTAGATTTTTTTGGGTTCCATATTGCTGAAAGGCACAAAAAATTCTCAAATTTATTCAAGCTGTTAGAAAAGAAATGCACAGAGAACATTAAGTAGTTGCTCAAATGTTGCTGAGCAGTAAAATACTATGATAAAGTGGCATCTTGCTGTGTCTCTATTACTTCTTCAGCACTAAAATTAATTTATGATCAGTCATCAATTCATTTACATGTCATTTTACGCTAAATCTATTGTTGCTGATGAATGCATATCCCTAGATCCATTAAGCTAGAGTAAAGTCTGTGCTTTATAATATGACCCTGCTAATTGTTGCATTACCATTTTTATGAGATACAAAAAGTAGCAGTTTCCTATTTTCTGAACACATATTTAATCCATGGAACACATTCTACCTATTAAACACAATCTGTCCAACTGCTTATAAAATAGAATATTTTGCAATAGGTATCCCTAAGCAAATCAATATAAATATTGAGCTCTGCCATGGTAAAATATGGCTCAAGAAAATGATATTGTGCAATTTTCAAGAATTATTCCATTTGTGCTCAGACACAATGAAGGAAAAATTTTTTCCATACGGACAGTGATCAGTGACTCTTTTAATCAAGACCAAAACATGTCAAATAAGGGGTATTCTCCCCTGCTGAGCCATACAACCTACAGGGATTTTTATAATTTCAGATCTATATAATTCTATTGAAAAAAAAAATTGTTATCCATTTGCAGTGGCAGTGTTTACAAGAATATCTCTCTGTTTATGTCAATATCAGGCAGAAGAGGGCTTGTACTAATTTCCATGCTAGTTAATGGGTTTATCTCTCCCCTCAGTTAAAATGCACCCAGACTGGCAGTACCAGCTTCACTGGTGGTGCCACAGGAGGAGCAGATAAGAAGAGGGCAAAGAAAACCCCCAAACCATAATACTTAGATAGGACAAAAAACTAGTCTTGTTCTTAGTGATTTCAGTGAGAGGCAAATTAATTTCTTAGACAGTCATCATATGCAGTTAATTAAGTCTATTAAAATAGAATAATATAACAGACTCTTCATGCCATAACTCTGCACAGTAATTCATTATTAAGGCAAACATTAAACATAAGCAAAAGAAAATATTTCAGTGTGTCTCCAAAAGCAAAAACAACCCTAAATAATTGTGAATAAAAAGTCAAGTGAACAAAAGTTTTACCACTGTTTTCCAGTTCTTTTTTTTCTTTTTTAAGCCGAATCAGTCACTAAGTATCCTAGCAAACTGGGAATGAAGAAAAACTTTGGCTTTAATTTCATATTAAATCCCACAAACATTCAAACCCAAACCGCCCTCCCTGAGTTCTCTCTGCAATATCTGGAGAGTATTAAGATACAATTACTGTGCACTCCTCCTTTCTTTGCACTTTATTATACACGTCAACATTATGTCTCCGCCACCTGCAAAGAGAAAAGCTTAATAGCACAGATTAAACCCTTGTCTGAATCTTCATCTAGCTGTAACTGTAACTCAAGGGCCTGGAAGACAACTTGACTTATAAACAGTTTAAAGGAGCAACACTGTGGTGTCAGAGGAATTTAGTAGTTTGTGCTTTGGCTCGCGCTGTGCCAGTGTTTCCCCTCAGAGAATTCCACATTTGGTGCTGCGTGAAATCCTGAGTCTCAGCTCAGCCACGAAGAACAAAGCACCATTTCAATACAAGAGCATGCCAACAGTACAGGGTGAGGAAACTTGCCCTGCTCCCTGTACAGCAGCTCTATTTGAAGGAAGTCTGGACCAAGGGATGTCGATATAGATTTCTCACAAACACTGAACTCACAAGGCACTTAAAAATGAACAGAAATACTTCTTCATATGGGTCAGATGCTCTCATTTGCCTCCATTTTCAAATATAATGTTTAGAGATGTGAAAATGTGGTCTATAAATTCCTAGAAAATGCTGGGTTAAGTCACCAAAGGCTCTGTGAAAGACATAGCCTATATATTCTCTGTGCAAGAAAACAATTTAGTTGTTCTACAGTATTTTAAAAGCAATCAAATTGAAGAATGAGAAACAGCTTGGAAACAATGAAAGCAATTTGCTATACCCTCATTAACACCAGTAAACACAGCCTGGAAGAGTTAACAGAAACAGATAAACAAAAATTAAGATTCTGTTTTGAAAAAAAAAAAAAGAAAAAAAGAAAAAAAATCTCAAGTATAACAAGCAATTTCACCCCTAGAAAAAAAACAGGCCCTCCTAAAATCAATACTTTACCCATATAGCAACTGAGGAAAACAAGCAGTTTTGTTATTTGTATATTTTGCCATTTTATAGATCATTTAGACTAACACTCTGGCTATAGTTCCCTAATTGTTCTAAGTCAATCTAAGTGTTGGCTATACACTATAGGTACAGTCTATCTTTTTACTTTCCTTCCAGCTACACATTCCCATCCTGCAGTGCCAGCCCACACCTTGCTGTGCAGTGAACAGATCCAGATAGTAATTAAACATACAAAAGCAAACCCTTCATTTTCACCTGGATGAGGCCACATCAGGATAGTGGTGGTGATGATGAGTGGGAGTGCATTAAAACACCTTAAAGTACACTCCCAGTCTACATAGTCAGGTGCTGCCCAATTTCTTCCAAAATAATAGAGCAGGAAGCTTTTAACATTCCAATAATTAGGCTTTCAACACTCCAATAATAAAGCAAGATTTATAAATATTATAAGAAACTTGAATGTTATTAATGAAAGGATAAATTGTAATAAGAACAAAAGTGTATAAATTGGAGGAGGAATACAGCTATTCCTTATTTACTCTAGATAGGGTGGTCCAAAATATCAGGTGAAGATGCAAATGTGAAAAAATTAATTTTCTGATTTACAGATACATGAACATTGGCATATTAATACATACCAAATTAAAATTATATACAAACCTGATTTTTTTTTATTTATTTATTGCTGTATTACCAATGCAAAACTCTTACTGCATTCCTAATGGAAAGACTTCTGAGCCATTAGTGAGATATGCAAAAATATGCAGAATTATAGCCTGAAGGAGATTATGCTGAAAATTCAAGCAAAGTGACTTAACATACTCATGCACTAATAAGTTAACCTTCTCAATTCAGGGATTTAAACTTTAACTCTATGGCCTTCAGTTGAATCTGGATTTCAAATCACAGCAGAAGAGATACAATTCTTAAATCTTAATTAGACGGGTAAGCAGTCTGGCCCAAGGGTGAAGGAAAACCTAGAAAGTGGGATTAAGTCACACACTATTTCATTCAACAAGGGAAAAGGAAGAAAATGATAAGTATTGATGCTCCAACACGTCATATTCACCCAGTGTTTTCAGAAGAGCAGTTTTTAAGTCACGGTGCAAAATCCTTGGAATTGCAAAGGTCCAGAACAATGAGATGGAATTCAGTGGCACTATGGTATTAAGTTATACTGAACAAGTCTCCCTTAAGGTACAACAACAGGGTTTGTGTGCTGAGATCAAAACTGAAGCAGCACCCATAAGCTTTCATGAGCTATGGACACTGGGACATTTGGGTCTCCAGTACACCTGCACATTATGGACACACTATACTACATAGAGGCTTAAGGGAAATACACTGATTCTTACAAAAACAACATTATGTCCATGTAAAATCTGTATTTTAAAATCAAATGTCTGTCACTGTTTATATTTCACCAAGAGCCATTTCATTCATTCAGATTCTGTGCATTAGTTCAGCATGCCTTTCTAGGTCCCCTTTGATGATGTTGTAGCTTTCCAAGGCATGCAAAGGGCAAGAAGCAGTGAGGGAAGGAGGGTCAAAATAATTAAATAGCTTTTCTAAAAGGGAACAATTACTAAATTCAGCAATACAAAGTAGGCTTAAAATACACATTTTCCTACATAACTGTTGTATTTACTCTAGTAATAAATGTTGTGGTGATCTAACTACAATTACTCGGAAATCTCTAACTTCCTTGTGTTTGTCTGGGAAAGCATTTACCCAGCAAAATATCTAAAAGTGCTTTAAGATGACATTTTTACTCTGCTTCTGATTTATGAAATATATATTCCTAAGCTGAGGTCTTCCCCCTCCTTTTTATGTAACGCCTTGCTTCTCTGGTAGAATGAACTTTCTATGAAAGCTAGGATATAATTGAGTTTTCTTTCAAGTCCTTAAAGCTTTTTAAAATTCATGAATTTTCTTATCATTTTGCAGCAAAGCAAAGTATTTCCAAATCCTCCTTTAACTTTAGTGTTTAGTATTAACACATTTTAAATGTTACAGAAATAGAGTGGAATAAATTTTCACTTAGAAATTATTTGACTGATGATGTATTTTGCTGTTAGGAACAAGTTGGCATCACTGTTAACTGTGTTTGGTTACCTGTCACAGAGCTGTCTAGATTGTCCATACTGGAGCCTGGAGTATGCTCTAGACCTCTTAGCGGCCTACTGATTTCCACAGTTTCTTCTTCAATATCATCCTCGTCATCATCCTCATCTGGAACATCTGTTTCCAAATCTGAAATAAGGTTTCCAGATACATATCCTAGGGGCGGAACAGGAGCCTGAGGAGGTTGTGTATTGCTTTGGATGTGCCTACACAAACAAACAGGAAAAGTTATTAGAATGGGTGAGACTTTGTAGCCCATGGTCATTAAAACATAAGACTTTCAACAGGTCCTGAAGTAGATTTACAAAACGTGCTTGTTAGGTCAAAGTCAAGAAAAGCCAGTTCAGTTACTCACCACAGCTTCTAATACCAGACCACCTGCACACTTTCCAGTCTTTAATATAGTTCTCCTCCCCTAGGATGGGGAAAGTCAAGATTTTCTTTTTACAGATGAAGAGCGATATTCACAGAGGCTACATAAATCAGGTAGGAAACCCATGGAAAAGCACAATTCTGAACCCCAGCCTAGCATATAAGTTTCTCACCCAATATTACACCTTGCAACTCACACATTGAACCAAACATAAATTCCACTCCTTCCGCTTAAACAGACACAGTGCCCTGAAGCAGAAGCCACCCTAAAGAGGAGGAAATGGCCAGTAGGACAGGAGAAATTTTCAAGTCCAGTGAACGCATTATCAGTGAGGCCTTTTCATTTTACTTGATTCCAAGTAGTTTAATTGATTTAATTGCAGCAGTATTAGGGCATGCATGTGTGAAATTACTGCATGGAGTGATCACAAATTTTAAAAAAAAGAAAAACAAAGATAAAATCCCCACCCACAGGATAGCTAAATGGCCGAAGGCAAGCATGGGATTTGGAATTTCATTTGCCTGGTTTCTGAGAGGATATAAACTAAAAGAACACCATCAGCTTTCAAGCAGCACTCCTCACAGCACAACAGGTACACTGCAAGCTGTGCCAGGGGACCCATGCATGACTGGCCTTGGCATAAGAACATGCACCATGCTTAAAATTGCTAGGCACATGGCAATCCTTGGGTGACCATACACGAGGTGCCATGACCTGATGCAAATTGGCAGCACTCTGGATGGGACCCAGGATTCTGCTCGTCTCTTACTTGGACATCAGTATAACAGAAAAAATTACAGCTGTCACCTGTTAGGTTTTGAGATCTACTATATTTTCAATGAAAACTTTGTGCTGTATTACTGCCTATGTTTGATGAGTACAGTAATTCTCTTTATTCAACGACATTTCTTACCTCCCCTGTCCTCCCCTCCCCTCCCCCCCCAATAAAGTAAATCTATCTGATATGAGAATGTCATGGTGAATGTTATGTACCACTGGAATAATTCTTCACCTCTGTGTAGGTTTTCACTTATTGCTTATTCTGAACCTTATTTGCAGAACAAATGCTTCCTTTTTGATATACAACCCCCTTCTGATTAGCAGTTCTTGAATATTTCTCTGCCCGGACACCAGGTTCTCAGCTATGCAGTGTTCAAAACACTGTGCTAAAGGCACTACCTTCTAACTAACCCTCAATAAACAGTGTGATTAGGTCCCAATCAAGCAAAATGCTTAAGTATATGCTTAATGTTAAGCTTGTGATAGAACAATTGAAGTCAATTTCTCATGTACTTGTAGTTAAGCATGTACTTAAGTGATTTGCTGGATCAAGGCCATAATGATTATGTACTCTTCCAGTAATCTCTAATGTGCTCTTTCTTAAATTCCTAGTTGTGTGTTCTCTATATTTCTCTGTTGTTACTCCCACGGTAACCTATCTGACAGGTCTCATTTTGTTGCTGTGCCTTCCTGTCTCTTTACACTGGCCAGGTTAACTCTGTAAAAAGAAAACTAAGATAACTTCCTTCCCAGTTAAAGCAATGGAGGACTTTCAACTGACTTTGACCAGCATGATACATGTCCAGCCAAACAATATAAATCATTAAACAATTCCATTGCACAAAAATAATTTGTATTTGCAACCCTCAATGTTTACCCCAATACCTATGAGATCTTAGTATGAAAAAAAGTTCTCTCCTTCATATTTTTTTTCTCCACAGTTTCAGGCTCAATTACTGTGACCTTACTCAAGAGCGACATTAAAATCTGTATATTCCCAAACACATTATGAAAGTTCCCAATCAATTTCCATTCCTCCAAAGAGGGAGCAAGACCTTTCCTGTCAGCTGCAAGAGGCTGTGCTACAGTGTCCTACTCCATTATCCGTGCCTAGACTGGAACCCGAGGTTTGTAGGGCATAGAAAGGGTAACAGCTGCAAAATGCAGCAGCGACTGACTGTGCTGACAGGGTGTGCATCTGTGTGCTGGCTCAGAAGTCAGCTACCTTGAATAGGGCAGGTCTAGCTGCTGCCTGGGATTTGGGTCTGTCCCACAGGCAGGCCAGGGTCTGCACTTGGCAGCGTGGCACTGCAGTGGGACCAAAGTACCCTGTTGATTGAGTGCAGATTGCAGACAAGCCTCGAGGCTTCCATGGTGTCCGGGGAAAACAGCTGGCTTTGATTTGGCACCGCCTGCCTACCTGCCTGATCTATTTATGGGAGCTCGAGCTGAATAACTTTGTGGCTCTATTTACCAGCAAAGAAAGGCTGCTCCTCTGCTGGCAGTGTGCCATTCAGTAACTAGCTCTGCTCCTCTCCTCTGAGATTTGCAGGCTTTGTCTGGATAGAAAAGTTGTAAAAGGACAACTGCTGCTTAGGGAACATCCAGGAAGCAACTGACCTTCACCGTATCCCCAGCCTGGTGCACTTGACAAGTTCTTTTTCAGTCCCTGAAGAGACTGCTTCTGTTTGTTTTGCAGGGGAAATGTTACTGTGGTATTTGCTTGTTCTTCCTTTAAACAGGCATAAAGAACTCTAAAACACTAGATCCATTTTGTAAATACTAACAACTTTCTTCCCGCTATTTCTCTGCTTTTCCTATGAATCAGAATTCTCATAGTATTTCAAACTACAGTCAGAGATGCAAATGCTTCATTCTCATGTGACAGTGTGTAAAAGCTGCTATATTGCTATTTCAAGTGACTATCATTATTTTTAATCAGGAATTTAGAATCTCATTATTTTTGAAAATCCTAAAAAAATCATATCTTTTGGTTGCCTGAAAAGAGAGGACTCCTTACTGTATAAAAGCTCTCAGTAGGTGGGTGATAACTACTTAGTTGAACATATGTAACATTTCAGAGGAATATTGATTTTGCATGTTCTTAGACAAGATTTAACTTATTATGAAGCATTATGATTTAAAAACACCTACTTATGTTTAAGGCCTTCACACTCTAGATGCAGTTTTACTATTTCTTCTTCCATTTTACTTCTTTGAAAATATTATTGAAATGCTGTTGAACACAGTCAATATTTATGTCATAGAAAACAAATTATTATCATTATGCTTTCATTTCCCAGATCACAGGTACCCCCTTGAAACATTTACCATGTCTGCTTTGCTATATCAAACTGGTAAGCCCTTGTTAATTCATCAAGGTGAGCTTGAAGCATTGGCTGCATCTCCTCTCGTGGGGAAGGCGTGAGGGTTGCAGTTGACTGCTGCCCAAAGGAGATGGCAGGTGATGAAGCTACTCCTCGGACAGGAGGTGTGGGAACACGATCATCATCTTCTTCAAGCTCATCCTCCATGCCCTGATGTAGGTAGGTCTGAACTGGCAAAGGCGGACACCAACCGTCACTGTCATATCTAAAATGAAAACCAAATAAACTTAATATCAACCAAATCTCATCTCTGCCACACAGTAGAGAGTGTAGAGGGTAGGTATGCAGCATTTCTGCTATTGTTGTAACCCTTGCACAGAGTGTTTCAACATTTAATGAAAATAGGGTCACAATTGCTTAAATCGTCCTTCTTGAGTCAGTTTAATTTTCCCCACAATAGCTAAGCAACTCGAACAAAATGTGCAACGAAAAAATTACTGACCCCTTATCACATTTGTTAATGGTGATTAGATCATGTTACACCACAATCAACAACAAAAAGGAACGAACTCACTTCCAGGATCATTACTCTAGGAGAGTACATGAAGATTGACCTAGCCATGAAAATAGCAGCATTCTTAAAAGGTAGAGCAAGCTTTCCACAGTTGCACTTATTTACCTCCCTCCTCTCCTTAATTTGTGTATAAATTTACAATTTTGCAGCTTCAGTAAAAAGCTACACTTTCCTCATAAATTCTGGTCTTCCCACACTGCATACAGGTATCTCCTATGAAGTGTAATACATTCATGTCACAGCAGCACTGACCCTAAGCATATGCTATGTCACAGCACCAGCTGATAAGATACATTAGCACACATGTTGACAGTTCTGCCAGCACCCCACCTCCTAACCAATCTGTACTGGGACTTACCTAGACACTGCTGAATTTCTGAACACTTACAACACACCTGCCCAAAGTTAAAAGATTAACAACCATCTGTATTCTTGAACATCAAATCCATCTCTCTTCATATATAAGGGATGTTCTCATAGCTGTTTGTGGTTCAATTTTTGCCTTATAGCAAAAGTGTAAGGGGTGATGCTATATCTGATCAGGGATAGAAACAGAAGCTATA
This sequence comes from Scytalopus superciliaris, assembly GCA_013400415.1. Lineage (NCBI taxonomy): Eukaryota > Metazoa > Chordata > Aves > Passeriformes > Rhinocryptidae > Scytalopus > Scytalopus superciliaris. The sequence goes on from VXBX01001802.1 coordinate 1,267,717, forward strand.
TATTTTATTGCCACTTTTTATGCAAGCTTTACCAGCAATTTGATCCTTTTCTGCCTCTGTACTCATCACAGGACCTTTCAGTTCAGTGTTGTATTACAGTGTCATCCTGGGATCCTGTCCCTTAGAGACACCGGCACCACTCAAGGTGTACAGGCCTTAGTGACTGTGGTCATTCCCTGTGCATTATCTCCCCAGAGTAATTCCCTAATCTGAACACAACTTCAGTTGTGCACAGCTCTGATGATGATCACACCACTCAAATCTCAACTGTCTGCTTTTCCCATCTTCAAAACATCCAGTCAGCCAGCAGTCCCTTGAGCATCGGCACACATTTCTTCCTAACTCCCAGTGTATTCCAAAATAACTCAGGATAGACAGATTATTTTTTTTTTTTTCTAAAGGCAACCAGACAACCAAAAGCTCTCACAGCTCCTTCACTGTCAAACCATCTCATACTCTAAAGGCCATTTCCCAAGCATCATCTACTAAGTCACTTTATTTTCTTTCCACCTTCAAGGACTGCTGACAAGGTCCTTTTTTTTTCTGCAATGCAGGCACTCAATGCATTGCGTTATACAGTTAATTTCTCAAACCAGCTTAAAAATACTCCTTTAAGGCTTCTGATTTGGAAGGAAGAAATTACCATTTCCCAGAGAAAAATGAATTACTGACAATTTTCTCAAGTGTGAAAACGAGTTATAAAAAGGCTCGGAACACTGAGATGGAGAAGTTTTAAACCTGTATTATGAACAGAATATTTATTTTAAGCAAAACCCAAAGATTTCTAAAATTAATTAGACTACCTTTTCATTATTCAGGAGTCTGTAGTCAGTATTTAAAAGCACAAATTCCAGATAGCTAAAACAACCTGTCCTAATCACACGAGAGTCTGTGGAAGTCATATCTGGTAATTAATGCTGGTATTACTCTATATCTATATGTAGATATACAATATATAGATACACAAATACACAGACATGTACAGGGGTGAAAATAAAGGCTGCACCTTAACACTTGGCACTTAGCACTTTTGAGTGATTTATCATTACCATTTTCATAATACAGAGGTTTAAGAAAATGTTACATGATACATATTCATCCTTAGCAGAGAATTAAGATATGACCAGCTGTAATTTGCCTTTCCTAACAATACTCACTCATGATATTTGCACCCAGGGCTGAAGGAACCATCCTAACTCATGCTGCTAAAAATGTACAGTGCAGCAGTTCTCTCACTTTTGCTCTCCCAACCTCATGCTTTGGTATAACGGCTTCTTCTTTAAAAGGATAGGGCAAAAAGACACTCCCTAGTGACTTTTCAGTGATGAATAAATGAGCTTTGGAAGTGCTTGCCTTTTGACCCTACTTCCTTCAAATCCCCAAATGTTCAGTTTGATAGTAAAAAGATTTCTCAGTAAAAAGGTTTCTTAGTGAAAAGATTCTGCACAAGTACTGTACCCTTTACCTAAATTTTGTTTGAAATGGAAAGCAGCCTAAGCCTGAAGTTCAGGACATTGAGATTCAAGATTTCAGGTACAAGAACCTTTGCCATCATATTGTAAGATGTCTGAAAAGCCACAAATTCTAACCTGCATTTTAAAGGGGAAAAAAAAAAAAGAAAAAGAAAAAAAAAGAGCCTGCAAGAAAAAGCTTCAAACCTAACAGACTACATAGTAACTACACCTCACATTGATGATTTATTTATAGAAACTTCTGGTACCAACATAGTGAGTATTGATCACATCCCTGTTCTTTTTGGCTTTCTGAGTAAATCCAATGTGGTGAAAATGTAACTTTTTTTCAAGTACATTTATTAAAATCCAAGCACCTTTAACTACATTAGGTACCTCTAATTGTAATTTCATTATAATTTAGTCTCTAATAAGTTCTGGTTAACAAACATGACTATGTTTCTGATAATTTTTATGGCATTCTCAGCAGTTTTATCCTATAGTAATCTTTTACTATTAAAAAACTTCATTCATTGATAGATTTTTTTTTCCTTCAAAATAAAAAATAAAGGTGATAGATAATGGGCATATCCTATAACTCTGTTTCATTATACACACAGTTGCAACAAGGGAAATTTCCCTCCCTAGGCCTCACCAGAAAAGATTTTTTGATGTAAAAGGTATTTTTCTAAAGACAGAGAATAAGTATCAAATATATTGACATGCAGCAGCTAATATTGCATTTTAAGGTATATTCAATAGAAAGAAGTAGAAATAGCCAAACAAAAATATGCAGTCTGCCTTTACTGGAGTTGGCTCAAGACAATATATATTATTGGTGAAAAATATAAGTAGATGATAATGAATAAGTAATGATCATTTTCTTACTGTCAAGTTTGGATAAAACCAAGCTAAAGCACCTTCTCTGTGTGTAATTAATTCTAAAATTAAAACACATTGAACTTGTCACAGATAGAGTAGATCAAAACAAATCAAGACAAACTAAACAGTTTAAAAAATGTATTTTGTTTTGGCTTTTTTTGTTTTGTTTTTAAAACCCAGTATGTCTACATTAAAGGAAACATAAAGGAATGCAGTTTATGATTCATTCCATTTTAGCACATTGAAAACCACAGAAACAAGATCAATCCCTGAATAAAAAATGACCATAAGTATTGGATACATCCTAAGAAAGTATGGGTATTACAGATTCATTGCTCAACAAAGGTGGCTGCAAATTATTTTAGCTCCAGACTGATAATGTAAATCTAATATTTTTGTGTGTGTTTGGTAAAATGCATATTACCAGGTCATGCTACAACCACTGTTAATGAGATATTACAAAAATCAGAGAAGAGTAATTCAAAAGATAATCAGAGGAAAAACTAAGTCTGAATTGTTGTGAACCTGGAAGGCTGGTGATTACCTTATCCTTAAATAACCAATGTTGTCTTGGTGACCAACATCATTCCTTCCAGCTAAATTACAGATACCTTATGCAACCGAAGAGTTGTGTCAGAAGGGATTCCTCTATAAGATATTTCCATTTACTTTTTATGCTATTTCATTGTTCTGAAAGAAACTTCAAGTTGTTTGCCTTCTATAGCATAATTGTTTTAGTGAAATGGCTGTACATGTGTTTTAAGAACATAAACTGATAAAGACGAGTATTATATAGTGAAACCATTTTGAATTTATTTTAGCCTTTTATAACAGAATACAGAACACAATGATCATATGCACTTTTTGCCTTGAGATTTGAACACCACAATCCGTAAGGCTATTTGTTTTCCTTTATATTTGCGTTGAAATTCTAACTTTAATACAGCCTGAATAGGCCTTCATTTTAAAAAGAACTCCACTGACTAAGACAGTTATTGTTTCTCATTTTAAGAGTTGAAGGACTTGGTATAAACTCAAATAATATGGAATTCTTCTAATTTTCATAATAAAATTAGTAATGATCAATGCTTCATGTTTACAAAAGAGGTAACACTTGAAATATTTTATTCAGTAAATCTATTACATTTTAAAACTTGTTTCACTCTTAGGAAATACTGGTTAATCAATGTATTTAAACAGGCAGAAATTTGTCCCTGACAGAACAACTTTTCTCAAAGGCTCCAAAAGAACTGACCACAGTAAGTTATTTTTCTGTATACTCTGATTTCCCTCCAGAGTGTGATAACCTCGTATGTCATATAATTACACTTTATAAAAAGCATTCCATAATTATATGTGCAGGAAATGTCTCTTTCGTCTCATTTAGTGCTTCTTGTGTGATTTGGTGTCCTTGAGAACAAGTTCAAGCTATATAAAAATAGGTGGAAGGTTCTAGAAACTTGAGAGTTGCTTAAATGACAACAACAAAAAGTCTATAATTAGCATGTCTTCCTTAAATGTGAAATTTCTTCTAAAAGCCGATGAGAACATTATTATCCATTGGTGGATCTTCAAAAATTAATCCAATTTGGTGTTTTGTTTGTTTGTTTGTTTGGTTTTTTTTGTTCTGTTGTCTCTAATATTTTTAAACATCAAAGCAGTGAAAAAATACAGAGTCAGATTATGTCATCCTTACTCTGAGTCCCATCAGTGGCATGCAGGCCCAATAGAATTCAATTAAGCTACCTGTGAAGTGAGATACTGCTCAGCATGAGAAAGCAGTGAAGCTCTATATGATGGTGAAGCAAGGTCAGTTTTGTTTCCACCTTCAGTCACTATCCAGAGGAGCTATTCACACATTCATCCTCCATAGCCTTGAATAAGTCCACAGGATAAGGTGTTCTCTCTTATTTTTTTTTCCAACAAAACAATAATTTTGTCACTTAGCAAAATTAAAAAAGTAATAATAAAAAAGGCCTCATCTCTCCAAAACACAGATTTTTCTTCAAAAGGAAAAGGAAAAAAAATTACCCTGCTTCTTGCTGATCCACCCCATAGTGTTCCAGCTCTGTGCCTGGAAGTGGCTGCACGGGAGGGGGTGGGAGGGGAACACTGGCCCAGTTTGAACCATTATTTTTCTGGGGCTTGGCAGTATTTTTGTTTTTCTTCTTTTTCCCTCCTTTGCCACCTGCGAATCCAAAAGCAAAAATAAAATGTTAGAGATATAATATGGAAAACAAAGCTAGCTATCTACATTTCTTTGAAAGAATTTTGATTCCAGATGGCATGCCCCAGAAAAGAAGACGTATTTATATCTCAGCAGAATCAGCATCAACGTGCTAATGCTGTCACAAGGTTATAAGTAATAATAGAATGGAATGGAAAAATATTCTGAATATTTCCTGAAAATCACTTCTTTTTAAAACTGTACATTTGCACCACAGAAATGCACAAACAAGGAAAGACATATCTTCCTTTATCAGAAATATATTTCCTGGTTTATTCATGTGTGCTTTGTGACTTCTTGAGTTCATTCTCAGATAAAAATAAAATAAAACATAGCAAATTATTTCAAATGTCAATTCTAGTGTGACTATAACACAGTTTTGCATAAACACTTTCTGTGGAAAACATAGGGGTTAAGGATACCATTTAAAAAAATTGTCATTAGACACAGTATCTTTCAGCCAGAATGACAAGAGTAACTTGTCAAAACAAAAGAAACAGGGTTTTGCTGATAGGAATTTACTAAATTCTATCTTTTTAAAAGATCAGGAAATCATGTGCAATGTTTTAGGACTGCCTGTTTCACAGGATTCAAATATCTTGTGCCACTAGGGAGAAGAGATTCTACTTCTGATGCACAATTCTAATGGATGAGGCTGATAGAAATGAAGTGAGCAATGCATTTTTTTAAAGCCCTTTGCTCTTCTCTTCTTGTCCTTATATCCACTTCTCCAGCTGAGATGCTTCCATTTGTTGGAAAGTGATCTTATAGAGAAAGCTCTTATCCCACTTGCTTTGCTTCTTTTATTTTGCCCTGACTTCTCTCTCTTGTTAAGAATTCGTTAAGAGGAACATTTTGAATCCCTTGACTGCTTGGAGAACCATCTAGTTTTGCTGTTTTGTTGCAGCTGTCAAACTCTTTGACCGGTTGGGTGAAGGAATGGTTTGTCACATGCCTTTCCAGTGGGGTACCCAACTGGCTGTCACTCATCCCTTTCCTGTTGCAGAAAGGACAGTCTAACTCATCTTACCCACTGACATCTCTTGATGACTTCTAAGGATCAGTTAAAAAACCCCAAACAAACAAACACCTGCAAAAATGAATCAAAAAAGCTGCAACTGACTGGTCAGGTAGGGTGGCACAGTGTGCACTGGCAGGCACCACTCTCTTTGCCCTGGCTCTAGATTTAGGCACAGAAAAATCCAGACGCAGGTGCAGTTCTAGCAACAGAGACAAGCCTGTGTCATGGGACTTTTTGTCTGTGAGACAGTGGCTTTCTTCTGTTACCTCCAAATGTCATCTGGATAAAAACAGGAACAAAAAGGGAAGAAAAAGATGATTCTGTGACTCAGAAGTAGCCAAGACTTCTCCATTCACCTCTCATTGTGGCTGCTAGGGAGGCAACTAATCCAGCAAGGCACACAATTGGCCTGACTGGCAGCACGTTGCAAACAAGGCTTTGCTTTCCACTACGCAATTCCAGACCAGAGCTCTTCCTCCTTTATCTTGGAGGGACATAGAGCAAATCTAGCCAAGATCCTGCCATTCACTATGTGTGAAATGAGCCGATATTCCACCTATTAGGATTCAAGACAGGCTCTTCCCTCAGTTTGTAGTCTGGTAGAGAGGGAAGCTTTCTTGAAAAGGGAAAGAACATTTTGACCAATGAAAAGGAACCGCAGTGATGGTGGAGACGAACAAATACACAAACCTTCTGGAGGGAAAACGAAAATTTCAAAGCACAGGTAAGGCAAGCATTGGAATAGACATAGGGTCATAGAACAGTGCAAAGGAAGTAGGTTAATTTAACTTTGTGGGATGTGGGGAAATTTTTGAAAAGTCAGCAGGAGTATAGCTAAGGCAGGAGTGGCTGCTTAAGTGGGAAAAGCACATGCATGAGAATGTGTGTGCAGCAGGAGGATTTAAACCAGGAATACTCAGAGAAGTGAAATGCAGAGAACAACTTCAGCTGAGAGATTAGGTGAGGTGGTGAGAAAAATTTTACAAGTGCAGCATCTTGATAACCTTAGAAGACTAGTACAATAGATGGATGTCTGGGGTGCTTATGTTATATGGAGTCACTTGGATTTTGGGGGTTTTGGAGAGAAAGGTTAAAGATAATTGAGATATTAGGAAGAGTGAAGCAGAAAGACAAGGAACTATTTACATGAATAAATCAAAGAAAGGAACTCCAAGGTCATTATTAGTAGGGAAAGCAGCCTACACTTCATAGTTGGGTAGGAAATTTCTCTTCTGTCCCAGTGGGCAGAGTTACTCCACTGTCAGACTAGTGGAACAGACACCTAATACGTAATGCCTGATGTGTGTTTGAAAACTCATGCACTGAAGACTTGTTTCCCCATAGCAATGATGCTTGATGTTTCAATGTCTCTCCACTCTGAAATTCAATTATATTGTTAAATCTCTAGATGAATCAGGTCCTGGAAAAAGAATTTGCCAGTTGGGCTGATGATCGTAGCACTGATATAATCTGGGAGCTGTGCAAAGTACAGCTACAAAATTTCCCTGCCTCATAAAGCAGTTGAGTTTTTAGCTATTTTCCATTCCACAGTGGGATAGGATTTCTCATGATAGTAATTTAAGAGAGACAGAAACTTAGTCAGAATAATAAGTAGTACTTAAAGTACTAACCAAGGAAGTGAGTGAACAAGTCCCTGCTCACTCTGATGGGGACTGTGTAACCAAGCTGGTCTCTGACTCCAGTGATGCTCTAATTATCAGACTATTTGAAGGTCTCCCCCAGTTTCTCACGTATTACAGACATAATTATCCTGTATCAAAGGTATAATCAGAGGGCAAGGGAGAGCATAATACTGACTCTGCAGTCCAATAATCTGACAGTCATCTGAGCATTGGGGCATTCAGGTGCAAGCTGCCTTGGTGCCCTGGCCATAGAAAGACTGACTAACCTGAAGTTTCCTTGTGTCCTCAGAAAATTTATTTCAAACTGAGAAGTACTACACAAAATATGTTTCACTTGAAATATTTGATCAAAATCCAGCTTTTGATCAACTTGCATTTTCCAGTGAAACTTCATATTTTCTGAGAAAATTCTTAGGCAGCCATAGCTGTCAACATATCTAAAGTGTGATATTGCCCTCTGATAACTGGCACATATGTACCTCAGCACATCAATTTCTGCATTTTCATGCAGCCTGGGGACCAAGCTGATTTCCTAAGCTCCTTGCCAATACATCTCACATTAAAGGAACAGGAATCTTTCTTGAAGTATTGTATGAACTTAGCTCCCAGACACCTCTCCGTCAATGCCATAAGCCTATTTTTCAGTCTCACTCAAATCAGCTAATACTCCCCCTTGAGAACACAAGACTTGCAAACACATTTGGCTATTTGAGGTATAGACCAGTGATTACAGGCTTCTAATCTCAAGATTCAATTTGAATAGTCATTTAAATTGACATAAAGAAGCCATTTCTGGTTGTGGTCTCTTACTCTTATGACTGCTCCAGCTTATAGTGGAAATTCAAAAGGCTATGAGTATAGAATGAATATCAAGGTTAAGGCCCTTCAGTTCTCTCATATTTCAGCTAAGTGAATTCACAGATATTCATTTTAATTGCTGCCTTTTCATTTTTTGTTTTGAAATTGAAAAGAAAAAAAGACAGTTATACATTACATAACAAGCAACAATAAGCAAAACTAAAGAAATCAAGAAAAAGGTGTGTTTAAATATAATACACAACCACATGTACTACAATCATTTTCATCTGATGAAAATGCATCACATTTCCAAAAGAACATGCAGGACGCACATAAAATTTACATCCTGTTTGTATGCAGGCTTGGCACAATTTGTTGAGATCCCAGTCATCTTTCAGGGTGCTACAATTATTTCTGAGCTGTTTCACTGAAGAACAGCATTTAGAAACAGCTCGTGGGAGTGGGGGATCTGCTAACAACTCAACAAAAACATTACTCTCCTCATGACGTTCAGTGTGGGGAGACCTATAAACTGAGGATGGATACAGAAATACATTTGCTCCATGAACTGTGCTGTTAGGGACAGGATGTGACAAGGCGAGGCTGGCAATTGTGCTGACAGATACCGCCTGGGAGGAATCTCCAGTTATCTCCAAATAGGTTTTTTATTTAAGCAGAGGTCCATGTGACAGTGTTCTCTAATGTTCCAATAAAACTTCTTATTTTCCAGTATTTACTAGAGGGCAGGCACTCTCGTGGTAATTCTCAACCTGTGCCTGGGAGGCCTTCCGCCTCCCCGGTGAGTTGCTTGCCAACACCCCTCCGTCCCTCACTCCCCTACCCACGGCGGTGGAACCAACCTGAGAGGCTGCCACTCCTTTCGGAGCTGTTGTGAGAGCTGGTGGTGCTGAAATCCTGTGACTGGTTGTGTGGCAATCTATTAGCCAGTCCCTCAGCCACCCGGTAGTCAGGGATGTAAAGCAAGGCTAAGGGTTAAACGGCAAAGGTCACAGTGGCATCGTGGGATTAGTTGACAGCACAAGCACATGCAACACATGCAGTTAGCAAGTCAACGGCAGATGTGATGGGGTGGCAGGTTTGAACTTATTTATTTTTAAAGGTACACCTACCCTAGCCTGATGGAAGGCAGATGGCTTGGTGACCAGCACAGGACACAGAGGAATAAAAGCACAGGACGATGTATTTTTTGATCGTATGAGGTTCAGCAAGCATGCAAGGCGTGTTAGCATTAGTTAAGTATGAACAGTGCCTCACATAACTAAAAAGAATTTTCTAATTCATGCACAGATGATACAGTATAAAGCCAAGAGCTCTGGAAAATTAGAGCTGTAATTACCATTGTTGCCTTTGCCTTGGTCTGGGAGAGAGTAACCAAATCCCATCAGGTCATTTTTTTGCTGAATTGAGCTTTTCCACTGAGGATCAGGTAAATCAACAGCCAACTCATGGATGCTGTTGGAATGCAGTATCTGGGTGGTGGCATATGGCGTCGCTTGCGTTATTTGGCTGGAACTGTTGTAACTAGTTTTCGTGGTGAAGTCAATGCTGCTGTAAATGGCTCCATCAGAAAGCATAGTAGCGGTTTTATCTCCTTGCCCTGGCACTGGTGGTAGCACATCTGTGGTGAACACAGGGGAATGAAACAAATCATTGATGCACAGGAAGCCTGAAAGTATCAAGGTTTAAGATGAGAAATAAATGTGTCATTTCACATGTTTGCATTTCAGCTGAGACAGGTCCATGAGCCAACGAAGGGAAGATGATGTACAACCATGGCCAAGCTATCAGCAGCTGTGACAGGCCTACCACTTGTCCTTCACGTCTCACTGCCTAAAACCATCTCTTTTTTCCTCCATACCTTCAACTGTGAAAGTGAAGTTTGGAATATTTCTCTACTAAAGAATGTTTTCAATTGTTCACTCTACGTCAGAACCAATGAAACTGTCTGGACTTCAGGGAAATGATGAAAGGAGAGAATTTACAAACCACTGAGGAAACTTTCTGAGAAAATAAGTAGAAAAACTCTTGTATGGATGCCAAAGCTCTCAAAGTATTTTTCTAAGGGCATCACCTTGATTTCCTTGAAATTTTGTGCATCAGCTTATTTAATTTTCTTTTTGACATTAGCTAGTACATTTCTCCTTTTCCACAAAGAAAAACCTGACAAATCCAAGTTGTTCCTGATATGTGAAATCTGTTATTCTGAAGGAATTTAAGTGATCGGTCCCTCAAAATGGCAACACAGTGTTGATAATGAAGAACAACTTGTTCAAATACTCCAGTGCATTTACCTGAAAAACAGTACAGCATATTTAACTAAATGTCTGTTGACTTTTCTACATATTTTGAATCATATCACACACTGCAGTTTGTATATTTAATCAGTTAGATTGGCAATCTCTCTTCTTACTGAACACTGAATTGACCTTTGCTGGTAGAATACTAGATCTAGAAACTGAGACTACTGATGTGTGAAGAATCTAATGATGACTGGCATGATGTTCCAAGGAGAACCACAGCTCAGCAGACAATCCTATCCCTTCTCTCTCAGAGGTCAATATATCAAATAGTACTATTTTTACAATTTCTTTAGACTCTGAAAAGTTGAATCGATTCTGGAATGTTAAAAGAAAAAAAAAAAAAGCATCATTTATATACCATTTTCTTTCTACAGCCAGATGGCAGATATGGATTCCAAATGTGAGATCATACTGGAAATATGCATACTCCTATAGTGAGGATGTTCGGGTCCCATTCTAGGGATCACAGACATTTTGTAAATACGTTAAGCCCCAGAAAGAAAAGATGATTCTTGCACCTAGACAAGGGTTTAGTCTCAGATGGGCATTTCGTGAAACCTCAAGGAACACAGTCATTCTCTCATTGTCTCAAAGACTTATGCAGCAGTGAAATGTGACACCACAGTATCCTCCCACTGGTTTGGTTGGTTGTTTTTTTGTTTTGGTGTGTTGTTTGTTGGGTTTTTTTTATTCCCTGGGATGAACCTGTAGACCACAAAACTATTTTCTTTTGCATTCATGTGTGCAACCGTGAACATTTTAATATGGACCCTAATAACATCTGCAGTCTCAGGGCAACAACATAATACTAACAATAAATATGGCAATAACAAGTGCTCAGCGGAGACTGCAGAAACAAAGATTAAATTGGGGGCTATCAGCATGATCTGGTTTTGCAGACAACAGGGAAATGGGCACAATCAAGTATTAAAAAGATCTTAATTGTATTAACTTATAATTGCAGATAAATTCTAAGTGCAAAAAAATTACAAGCAATGCAAACTACAGCTCATATTTCAAAATCAGGTTATTACTATCTATCTGCACACATGCAATGTGCTTTCTAGGGACAGTGCACAAACAGAAAAGCATCTATCCCCAAATACAGCATGAGATGTGAGAAACAAGTGCAGTCCCATCTTTCTTGCATTTATCTACAATATGAAGATTTTTCCTTTTCACAATTGGTTTCATCAAAGTATAATGGCTTGAAGTTTAGTAAATAAATTCTGTTGTTGTATAAAGTGAAGTAAATCCAGCTTAACCTGTCTGTGTTGGGTTTGCAGAAAATTAAAAACTAGCAAAATGCTCATCTCTCAAGTAATCAGACATACATCTATCTTTTAGAGCACATTTCTGGCAACTGAAAAGGTATCATCTCTATACAGTCATTTTAAAATGGAGAACTACACATTTGCACACACTTGAATGGGAAGTTGCATAGCTCCCCACCAGCCAAGAACTTTCAGTCATTCTTACTAATAAGCTGAGGTTCTCCAGACATTCTTGGAATTTTCAGTTCAACCACAGATTAGTTTTTTGACCTCAGTGAGATGTGTGCATTAAGCACTGAAAGAGCTATTAAATCACCATTTTACAAAGTGACATAATCACCTTGTAAAAGGCAAGTGTGATTTTCTCTCCAAGTTGTCATAGCAAAAAACCTCACACTACATTTCAGATGAAAGATGAACATGCATTTCCCACTAGGTGCTTTCCCCCAAACTTTCCAAAATCCAACTTGGTTTGCAATTCTTGAGAGAAATGAAATAGTGCTGAAGTACTTCTGGAGGGAAGCTCTTTCTTGGTGCTTCCCACTTACAACTTGGCTCTCAAATGCCTATCTAGGGCATAACATGGATCTAGATCTTAAGAGCAATGTTAAAACTGCCTGCCTCAGCTTCTGAGTTTACCGTGTGATTGATTTCCACCTTATTGTTTTTAAAATTCTTACAGACCTTTCACAGATGTTTTAACCAATAAAAGAGTTTTATCTAAAAAGTCAATGTTCTGTCTATACATGTTAAAAGACATCTGACTTCTAGTCCATCTTTAATGCAGAAGCATCCAATCTCAACTGCTGAAACAGATAGGGATAAGTGGTCCCATAACAGCCAGAATAAAAGTGTGAACTCGACTGTAAAGATCATGGGTGGAATTAAGCTGCTGAAGTTCAAAATGTAACTATTTTATCTCTTGCACAAATTTGGACCTATGCCTCATGCACACTCAGAGGCCAAAAAATTTAAAACATGCTTCCAATTTCAGTTGTTAGAGCCAAATGCTAGAAGAAAATGGCATTTTTTCTGTATTATGTGAGTTTAAGAAAAGATGGAAAAGTACTGAAGGGTTTTATTTTCAAGATATTCACAACAAAGAAGCTGGCAGATATTCAGTTGCCTTCTAAATATTATTAAAAGTTTTGCTTGCTTTTACATATTTTTGTATGACAAGAGCTTTACAACATTTTTATACGGAGTATAAATCTAGTGTGTTTTGTTGTAATTTGAAGTCACAGCAGTCAAAGCTCAGGCAAGAGGTTTTGCACAGCAATGTATAACTGATATGAGTGATTATTTTCAGAAGCAGAATCTGGTACAGTTCAAAACTGAATTTTTTTCATATTTATCAATTTGACGGTTTTATAGATTTTTTTTTTTTGCATTTTAATGCTTTTTTTATATATGAAGATACCTTGATTTTTGTTTACCTACTTATGTCTTAGAAATATTCATATGCTTACTTACATTAGGAAGCCTTCAGAACACCACCATGCAGAACTAGCTGTGTTATCACAGAAACCAAGAAAGTAACAGATGTGAATACTAGCATGACTTTTAAATTCCCAATCATACATCTTGACATTTCTATTTTAGTAAAATGTTTGAAAGAAAATAACCCCTCTAAAGATTCATCACCTTAATAATAAGTCATTAGTTTATGTCCCCAAAGCTCCTCCTTCCATTAAAAATGGAAACAAATCCCACCCAAAATCTAAATAGCTCCCTTTTGTGTATTCTTTCCTCCAAAGAGAGGGAAAGTTGCTGAAGACCTTTGAGGCATTCTACATTGATTATGGATTATGGTTGAGACTGAGAGCAGGCCATTAGAGGATAGGTAAGGTGATAGCAACAATGTTCTGTTCTTCTGCTGAAGGAATGTCCTTCCTGCAACTCCCAAATTCTTCTCTGCTCTTATGGAAGTCTTTTATACCTGACTATATTGCCCTGCCCAGCAGATTGCTTATCTCCACACAAAAGGGAATGAGGTTGAGGAACAAATACATTTCTCTTGAGATCATAAGCAGACCCTGTCTCACCACTGTGGGATGAATTACAAACTAGATCTACATTTTATGAACTAAAAAGCAACAAAGCAAAATGAACACTTTAAAGTCAATTTTCAATCAAATATAGAATCATACATAGAAAGAACTATAATGATAAAAATATTACACATTATTTATCATAAATGTTAAAAGGAAGCCTATTGCATACTATAGGGTGACTTCATAAAAGGAAACCTACCTCCACGCCCAAAATTGCCAAGATCGTTGGGTCCACTAGTGCTGTTGTTTACTGGCAGACTTGTGGCAGGCCAGGAGTCTGCAAGCCAAGGATAACTGGGGTCACTTGCATTCAGCAGACCTGGTCGACTGAAGCAGAATAAAAAAAAGAGATATACATACAAATATATACATATATATTTAAATTACATTATCTGTGAGACAACTAGCGATTGAAGAGGCCATATCACTTTTCTCCTAACACCACAGGTAACTAACAATTTAGAAGATTTTAATTTATTTCAATTTAAAATTGTGTAGCCTTTGATGATTTAAAGACCTTGAGCAGTTAATTAAGGTTATATACAAATCAACTTTGTCAGTAGAAGTGGGACTAGGCATCCATCGCGACTCTGCCAGAATCCAAATGAACTCCGTTGTCTGTGTGAAACAGGACTTAGGCAGCACCATCACGGGATCCTACACCAGGGCTGCATGATAAATTACCACCTCAAGGGAGCCATCACTCAAACTGATTGCTCCATATCAGCCATTTCCAGGACTTTGGGCTACTATTTCTTCCTTCCCTTGCATCCCAAATGCATGCCTGTCATCTACAGGCTGGTAACTCTTTCTTTGAGCACTCTTGGATGGTTTAAAGGCAAACAGGTTTGAGTAGGATTAATGGAAAGTCCACAGCTATCTCTGTCTGCCACTATTGCATGGCTTTTATATCCCTGTAATTCCCAGCTTTGAGAGCAGTATCAAACAGCAAGCACAGTGAAAGAGAAGGCACACTCAGGCCATGAAGGCACCATGACTCTCTCTCACCCCAGGACAAACAGAAATTTAGCAAGGCAGGTGGATTGTTTGCATTTGTATTTATCAGGGAAAACAAGTAATTTCCTGCAGGCACCCCTCTCCCCCAGATGAAAACAAAAAGCCATCCACAGTTCTGCAGCTTTTCTAGGTTATTAAAGCACTCCTGAAGTTGGAGCAACGTCTCCGATCACTGAGCATTATAGACCCCTGCCTGGCACAATCCCTAAGAGAAACATCGGTTTCTATGGAAACCACAATAGGAAGGCCCAGCCACATTCTCGCCACATCTACTCCCTCTCATTAGGCCTAATCTCTTTTTGCTAAAATATTGATTAAACAGGAGATTGGAAGTTATTACCAGGGCCTAATTACAATCTCCATATTGGCAAAGGGAAAATAGATGAGGATATATGGGCCCGTTATCAGTTTTTATCAATTTCAATTGAGTAGCCAAAGTTGTGGAATCCAGTCCTATCAATCTACAGCCTATTCATCATCCATGAATCATTTATTTCGTGATCGATTAAGTGTAATTGTTCACTCACAGCAATTTAGGGGGAGCCAATAAGGAGTCTTAAACAACAGCAACTTCATTTGCTAATGTCTAATTAATGCAATAAACATCCTGGTAACAAATGAACACATTCTTTGTGATATTTACTACTCATTTCTTCCAGGGCATCTGGGAGATATGAAACATCTGGGCTTGATTCCTACAAAGTGCACAACAAATAGGTCATTAAACCCCATGGTAAGCTACTTAACTCCTGGGGTCGTCAGTCTTCCCAGTGATCGGTTATAACCCAAGTGCATTACCTATAGCATTTTTCAGATCCCTCATTTTAAAAATAAATACAAAGGAAAATCCTTTATGCAAAGAAACATACCTTCCATTGCTCATTAGTCCTCCATCTCCTCTTTGGAAAGTGACTGTGTTTTGGTTGGGAAAAAACAAAACAAACAAACACACATACACACACACAAGCACACACATATAAGACAGGGAAAAATCAATTAGTAATAATTAAAAGTAACAATTCAAACTGCTCAGTGTCCAAGATCAGAGGCTTGTTGGCATCATCACATGATAAAGTACAGAATTTATAAGAACAGGATCAAGCACATCAGGGTTACGGTTTGTTTAGGATTTCACTGCACAGCACTGACTGACACCAACTCACTCTGCAGCCTGCAAGGCAAACCAGCCATCTGGGCAAAAGGCCTGCATTTACCACAGGCCCCTTCATATGACTTTGCGTTGCAAGACTGAGCCATGTGATGAAATTGTTTTCTTGGCATGCTTTTCCTTCAGTACATAATGACATTGCACCAGTGAGTTAATAACATCATGTCGTAATGCGGTAATATAATGTCACCACACAAATATGCCATTTCCCAGGACAAACAGTCTTGGGAAAGAGGTGGCAGTTCTATTACAGCTGAAGGAATGGAAAAAAGCATACAACTGCATGATTTCCATCAGAACAGCTTAAGAACTAGCACCCACACATAAATGCATACATGCCAGTGTCACTGGGAAGAAAAAGTGTTTCCAGTCTTCCATCCATGGGGGGATGGTTGGACATAATCAGAGGGAGACAATTGCTTTTATGCCTCCATTCATGGGTGTTTGACAAAAACCAGCCTCTTCCTTATCTGTCTTATTAACAGGATTACATTTCGGGGCAATATAGGTAAACCCACATTATTGGTGAGATGTTAATTGACAACATTTGATCCTCTTTTCTGAAGCACTGGCAAATATTTTGAATCAAGACCAACAGACTACTCTGGTCCTCAGTGGCAATATCTCATTATTTATTGCCAATCATAGATAAGACAGACTATTAAATTATACCAATGTCCTGGACACCTGCATCCTTACAGGCCCTTGACAAGATGAGGGTTTGAATTTCAGAGAGGTATGGAAAAGTCTATGGCCAGTTTATTTTAAAATAAACCTTGGTTTGGAAATAGTATTTACTTTGGTAGAGACAGAAATTTCCATCATCAAATTCTAGCTCCCAGAATGTTTGCAAGATTTTCCAAGTATTGGTCCAAACTACACCAATCCAGAATTAGGCTATTATACACTATTCTAATCAGAAAACATTACTACACCAAATTACTTACACACAGAAATTTTGTGATCATTAAAAGAATTAGCAATGGCATAAATCCACAGGGAAAATACTTTCAATACTTTATATAATCCTTGTCACTTTATTAAGTCCTACGATAATTTCACAGCCTACATTAAGCAAAGGGGACAAAACTGGCCCCTCTGGAAGCTCTGCTGGAAGAGTGCTTGGGTAGGGTGATTAATTACCCTTCACTGCAGAGCAGACTAATACCAATATCAGAAAATCACAGCAGTCATATGTCACATCAAAATGGTTAATAGCTGAATTTTGAAAGGATGTAATCAAACCAATTAACAAAAAGAAAATCAAAATGCAAGTATGGAAAGTATTAAATAAAAGTCTGCTATTGAAAAACAAGACATGGTAAAACATTGCAGGTAATTAATTTTAGAGCCAACACTGCCTTCTCTAACAGGCTGTCAAATGACTGTATCACTCGTTGCTTAAAAATAAATAATCTGAAGTGCTGTGAAGATCACGTTAATATGCAAAGACATGGGCACTTCCTTGCTGTTTCAAAGTATCTTGTTCAAAAGTACATTAGATGTACTGTTTTCTTTCTTCTCCTCCCCTTCAAATTTAATCCTTGATTTCTCCAACTTTCTGCATTTGTCAAAGTGACAAGAAATAAGGAAAATGAGAAACAGGGCTCATTTGCTAACAACCCTTTTAAATAAAGTTTACAGATTTAAGGAAATTCCAGTAAAACATATTTTCTAAAAGATGCTTGGGATGAATGCTCTTGTTTAGACTATCATCTACCAGAAATAATTTTGAAGTAATTTTATCACCACTCCAATAACACATACAGCTGTGTGATATTTTAACTATCATATAGAAAAAGGATCCCAACAGTATTTGTGGTCTTCAAAGTATTTATATCCCTTGTGTACCTTTACAAAGGAAAGCTAAAATGGACCTGCTGGTAGGAGACTGCATCAATGTTTGCCTGACACATTTTATTTTCTGTGTAGTCAGGTATGGGAAAACTCCAAGGCATCCTGTGAGAAACATATCAGGAAGACAGACACCAAACTCTCTTTGCTAATGCTGTAATTGCTGCAGGTTGGCTGTGGCATATGAGGCTGGAGAACAGACAAGCAGGACAGAACTTGCTCCTTTTCCTTCTATCTGTGTATCCTGGTGGTAGGAAATATTTCTTGTTTGTTTCTTTTATGTTTGTTTATCTTTTCTATGTTAAATAATCTTACACACTTCCAGTATGAGCACTGTTTTTAGAAGGTTATTAGTTTATTAAAAAGAACTTATCTTGCAGTGACATTGTTTTTTCTGGAGAAGACTGTGCCTGGCTTATATGATGTGTATGGGACTGGGAAGAATACAGGTTCTTTCATTTATACCCTGTATACCAATGTATGCAATGAGAAAACAAGAGAGGAAGTATTTTAGTTATCTATTATGCTTGATGGAAAAGGTTCTGGAATATTAATTAAGCTTGCCAAAATTCCTCTTGAAGTGCAGACATGTCACCAGGATGCTACAGAAAAAAAAACCCAAAATGTATTCCTGATGCCATCCATGAATGGGCTACCTAAGGCTGGATAGAGAAGATGCCTTTCTTTTAGAATCAATGTTGTGAAAGGAAAGACAGCTAACAACAGAAGATATGGTCAGGCTGCCAACACAAGCACTATGTTTATCATTCCTGCCATATATTTTGTCAGCATTTTTGCCTGCAGTTTGATTTCTGCAATTACAAAACAAGTCTAAACGCCTGAATAGGAGCATACTTAATGCAATGCAGGCTTGTAGATGTCACTGTAAAAATAAAACACACAGACAGCTGGCTTTATTCATCCTGTCTCCACTTCAAAAAGCAGCAGAGCAATTTCAAGGGGCAATGTAAGAGGAGGAAGGGAAGGATGTCCCTATCACTGACCCACCCATCTCCCTTGCTTTTTATCACCAAGGAAGCAAAAAAGCTCTTTCAGCAGTCTTTGCATCTGATATATGTTCTTAGAAAGGCTGAAGACCTGCAGGGATGAGATTGGTTTTCAAAAGAAGATGAAAAAATAACCTCTGCATAGAGAGATTTTGAAGGAATCCCCACCAGCTTACACTTCAAGGACTGCAAAAATGCAGAAATATAATCCAAAGTGCATTTTAAATGCACAAATATTTCAGGAAATTATATTGTATATATTTGTATGAAAACCGGCATACGTTAAGGAGCTTTTCAGATGCTTTTTATTAAATATATAAGGAGGTAACAAACCCATTTACTAATATTATCTGACAAGGTTAATCTTCATGCCTGCTAGAACTGGAAAAATATGAATGTATAGTAAGTTGACATTCTGAGGCAAGAAAGCTTTAGAAAGCTTTCTGTATGCCTATCTCTAGCAGGCCACATTTTCCTACTGCAAATGAAAACTTTAATGTTGCCAGCCAAGACTCATTCTTTTTTCTGATAAGCTGTTTCTCAAATATGAATGTAGATTAATCCTCTTTTAATAAGCATTAACTCAGAACAGATAATCAGCACATAAAAATTCCATCAAATCTTCTGTCTACCTTTGGATGATTCTGTCATATAGTTTATCCACATTTAATAGTTTCAGCAGCTGCACGTAAAATGTGTAGCATTCCATGATTCTCTATTTTTAATTTGTTTTTTGTTTACTCAGTTCTGTGAAATCTTTAATCCCAAGGAGCACTAGTCACTAAGTAAGTTTACATACTCATAAGTGAAAATACATATTTACTTTTTTTGCATGGCTGATAGCCCAGACACTTGAAAACACCTGAGTATTCAAGTGAGTGGGTACTGGCACAACAAGTTTGAGGGCACAGGAAAGATAAGGAGATAAATAAATTAATTCTGTTCTGCCACTGTAATACAGTATTGAAATAATTCATGTGTTACACAAGAAGTGTTCAGATATCTCCTTTGTGCCATCTATCTTTGTATCATGTGGAAGCCCACATTGTGTGTTTATGTCCAGCCAATCTGACTAAAAGGTAACCATAAAAATACAAAAAAAACACCAGTGCAGCAGTACTTTAGCTTTCAGAGAAACTGACAAAAGTATTCATCCTTTATCTTCATAGAAGAGATGGCTGAAAAGGAGTAGCACTTGTATATTTAGTGCATCTGTGCCAGATTTGGTTTTGCTGATAGTATGTTAGGGTAAAAAAATTGTATAGTTCTTGTACAGCTGCAGACAATGACACTACTACTTATCAGCAGTAATCTAACAAACATATTAGCTAATCATATGTTTTGTAGTACTGGTATTACTGAGAATCAATGTCTGGTGAGTCATGATGGGGGGAAAGGAAGGTGAAAGAACAGTGATGTACAGAATTGTGGCTCAGTAACTACTCAAGTCAGTTCAACTGAAAATGACAAAAAAGATTTAGCTATGATTTTCAATGTCACTTTATTTGTGACCAATCCGAGCATTCACTCAGTGCTTATCGAAATGTTCACAAAGACAGAAAGCTCAATGAATTTAACTCAATCAGTTATTCTTCTCTGACACAAATCATTACCAATTGCCTGACATTTGCTGTTTGCTCTTCTCCTACATGGAGTGTTACAGTAGTTTAGTCACACAGCAGAAATTATACATCTTAGGAGCCTAATAACAGAATACAAATAACAAACGATCATAGTGAATGACCCATAATCTGAAAATTACTTGAAAGAATATTTTTAGCAAGTAATTATTGAGCTGCAGGATCCAGACTTTTTTAAAAAAACTATTTTTAGTTTTCTACATTCGACACAAAAGCAAAAACAGCTGAAGAAAAACAGACCAAAAAGTATTCACATCAGAAATAATAGGTTTTCGTTTTGTGTGAAATAAAGTAAGTATATGAATGTTCCACTAGTAGATTCAATTGTCTTTATCACACAGTCAAATGTGCATGTTCTGCAGCTCTCTGAAGGATTTAAAGCAGACGTGTGAACAAAAGTTGTGCACCTTTTAAAATCTGAGTATATTAGGATAAATTCATCTTTAGTAAAACTTCGTTGACAGATGTCTCTGATGAGATTCTGAAAGCTACATACCACTGTCTAAATAATTATATCTAAAACCAAAGCATTTATGAATCATAACTTTGAAGGTAACAACATACAGTTGTGAGTGACAAACCTTCACCAGCATAGATACGTTTGTCTAAATTATATTACTAATGGCAAATTCAAATACTAGAGAATTAGTGAAGTTTCTTGTGGAAGTCTGGGTATAAAGATAAAAAACATGGACTATGTACTGTTGCAAGGAAAACCTTTTTTTGAATTAATGATTGTTTTTTTGGACTTGGCTTCAGGATGACTTAGGTTCTCAGTGCCTCCAGAAATGATGATAGGCCAGGAAATAGAATTATGTGCTGTTTTAGCTCTACAAAACCCACAAGATTTCAAAACTACTTTTAAAAAGTACACTCTCGGCAGTGCCTCTGACACATCCTGGTTGCCCAGTATATGTGGATCAGGAGCACTAAATCATGCACAGTCGCTGTGGTTCCAGCACAACATACATGCCAATGTATGCTACAAACACAATGGAAAAAATTCACCACAGTTAGAGAGAGCTGACAGAACCAAGTGCAAAGATGCACTATTTAATTTTGGAAAAAAATCCTGTTGTCACTCAAAGAAAAGCCAGTAGAACATTTAGGTTAGGATGTGTTGTGCCACTACTCACACTAACTTGACCAAACCTGCCTGGGAGCTAGAGGAGCAACCCTGAGCCCCAGAGCTTTTCCACAAGGACACTTCTTCCTCACAATACCACAGACCCCTGGGGCAGACACCACCACCTTCGCTCACCTGCCCTGAAAGTCATTTGCCCTTTCCTTCTGAGGTAAACACAGAAGCTGTTGCTGAAGGCAAGCAAGAGTGAGAGAGCAGCTACCTGAGTGTGAGGACTGGTTCAGCAGAGCAGTAGGAGGACTGGACTCTTATCACATGGATGGCAGAAGGGACAGAAGAGGAGACAGTTTTGGTAAATGAAACTGAGGGGCCAAACTACACATAAAAACTTTACAGACTTCTGCTGGAAAATGCTGAGATTTATCAGTCTTTTACACTGTAACACTAAGGTACAATTATTTTTGAATTTTTAAGTGTCGAGATTAAGTATGAGAGCAGAAGTTATTTATTTGCATTAATTGTTACTATTAATTGTATACCTATTTTTCCTGGCTATCCATATGTTGAGTAAGCTGTTTGCAACCTGCTGTTTCAGCCACACTTCATTTATCCTTCACATATCTTTAATCATGTTTATGATATTGCTCTACCGTATGCTATCTTTTTAAGGATATGAAAAATAGGATACCAGCTCTGAACTGGGTAGTCATTAAAAAAAAAAAAAAAAAAAAAAAAAAAAAAAAAAAAATCAAACCCAAAATGCTTCAATTCCAAAAATGCTGTAAAGGAAATGAGTGCATCAGTTAATCACTAGATTGCTTGAAGATCTGAACACCTCACAGTAAAGCAAACAAATATGTGACTAAGAGGTAGAGTGGAAGAAAGTTCCATTTCTCCACTGCAAAAAATGCTCAAGATACTTTATCTTTAAAATCAAAATTCAGTTATATGTGACTAATGCTTGTTTATGTTAAGCTAGTTCAAGCATCTTGTCCTGCACATTACTTTCAAAACTGCATTTATTTCAAGGAGTTAAATAAATGAGTAAGTATGCAGAATTATAATGACAGAGATATTAATCCTAGCAGATTTTGATGCTCCCCTGGAATCACTAGGAAAATGAATGCTACATTTTTATCACAGATAGGCAGCCGAAGTATTTCTCC
Source organism: Scytalopus superciliaris (assembly GCA_013400415.1). Lineage (NCBI taxonomy): Eukaryota > Metazoa > Chordata > Aves > Passeriformes > Rhinocryptidae > Scytalopus > Scytalopus superciliaris. The sequence continues at coordinate 1,290,324 of VXBX01001802.1, forward strand.
TTGTATTTGGTTTTGATTCTGCATATCTCACATGTTCATAAACACTTAGATAACTAGTGTTTTCAATGATGTGTTGGTGAGGTAAGAGACAGACTAATGGACAGTACCTGCAGGGGTGAAGGTGAAGGACTGAACTGCAAAACAAGAAAGCAAACACATTGTGAGTTACACACCCTGAAAAAAAGCACTAATTGCAGGGCACGAGTTTCCTCTTGAATTTACTCAGTTGTGGCTGAATATCATAAGCAGAACATAACAGCTGAGCTTAAAGCACTAACCAGCCAGCAGCCAATGACAAATGATGGTCAGAAAGATGAGCAGTGAATTTCAACAGTCACATTTGAAGACTCTCTGTGGACATGCTGTTCTCAAAGTTGTAAACATTAGGATGAATTTTGAAGCATGATCTGTTATCTACTTTCCTTGCTGAAAGCATACACAGCTTCATGATGCACTGTTCACATCACACTTAGATGCAGCAAACATCATGAGACGGAATGAGTTGCAGGAGACACATTTTATTACAACTATTATAATTATTTACAGCTATGCATTTAAAAGTAAAAAAGACTGCTCTCCATTCTTCCCTGCTCCCCCCAGTATGCCAACTCACATGCAGGTCTAATAATTCTCCTTTTAAAGAAAAGACTAGTTTTAGCTTGTGTCCAAACCTTTCCTAAGAGGAATAGCAGCACAGCTGTCCTCTAGTATGAAAAATCTTGGGATCTAGAATGATGTATCATATAAATAATGTATAGGTGTGTAAGAGATATATTGCTTTCTGAATTAACAACACCCCGCCTCTCAAAAAGCAAAAGTCACTGCTGTCAAAGGAAAGAAAAAAAAACAACCTTGTCAAAACGCACAACCCATGAATGACAGAAGTCACATGGTGACACAAGATGAGGTTCCACAGAAACCAAGAAGGTCCAAAAAAAAAAAAAGCCACTGGTCTCTCCTCCCTCTGCTTCCACTGCTTGTCTGATGCCTTCTTGACCTGCCCTGTTTCACTAAGCCAGTCAGAAACAAATCCAGCAGGAAGGACTGAAAAAGAACATGGAACATCTTTCTTTCTGGTTCAGGGAGCCCAGTCAGGATACTGAGAAGTCTGGTGATGGCTAATTCTAAGCTGAGGACAGTTTGCCTGTGAATGAATGTGGGGTTTTGGGAAGCGGTTAGGGATGCTCTGCCACTTAGGGAGATTGCGTCCTCCGGTTCGCATGTGATCACTCGTAATAGAAGAGCACTTGTGTAACTTTAGCAGGATAAAATGTCAACATTAAATATGCTGCTTCCTCAGCTGGGTAAATCTTGCACAGAAAGAAGGCGTTTTCTCTTTTTAAATGTTAATAAGCACTTCCAAGAGAACCTGTCCCAATACTTGAAGAACGGGGGGGGTTATGTTTTAAATTAGGCTTCAGAGTGACCTTCAGATTTGTGGCAGTTCACCAGACTTCCTAAAAAACCATAAGTATCCTGAAGCAGAGAGTACACAATACAAAGAAGTTGGGGAAAGATGAAAATATTTTCATTTGGCAGGTGTATTTGTTTTTCCAAATGTAGATTTCAAAAACTAATTTCTAACTGGAGTAAATCTCTCATTCAAGAGGACATTCCAAGATGTTCTACCTCCAAGATAAAACTTTTCATGGCTTCTGCCATAGGAAAATTTTGACCACACTTCTCTGTCTTATACATCACTCTTCTCTTCCAGCTACAGGTGTTGTCACTGATTAAGGGCCTCTATTTATTTCCCATGCACATGGCTTCAGATATATGGAAATGCAAGGGAATGAAGGAGAAGACCAAATACTCTCTAACCTTCCTTGTGAGGGTCTAGTCTAGTTCATATTTGAACATATAAATAGAGCAGCACTGCTAACAGAGTGCTTTCTGAAGAAGGAACAAGAGGTTAATCTTCCTTGAGCTTTTTTTTTTAATGCTAGATATGCTGGAGATTTAAAAAGAGTGTCTTATGATAATGATGAAATGTGGTACTGAGCAATGCATTTAAAGCTTCTCATACACCAGCAGTTTCACAGCATACATTAAAAACAAGCATACAAAATTCACCCAGGACACTTTTGTTGGAAGTTCAACATGTTTTTTTAAATAGGTTTAAAAGCCCTTTCTCTTTGTGATCAAACTGATGAGACGGTAATAAGTTACTTTTCTTACCAGCATAATTGCTGAGCCCCTTCCTCTTCTTTCTTCGCCAGTATAGCCAGATGCTGAAACCCATCAGAATTACCCAACATGCACCACCGATGCCAGCTATAAAGGCAGGCTGTTTGACAACATCAGTGATTTGCTCAGTTATGCTGTTGTTGTTTTCAGTGATGACAACTTCGTTACGGCCTCCTGCACAAAAGAAATTCAACAGAATGTGGTTAATATGGATTCTGTGACACAAACAGGAAAAACGTACTGCAAATGAAAAAAAAACCCAAGAAAACTCCAAAAGTAATGGACCTCAAAAGAATTATCCACAGTAGAAGTTTAAGGAGTAGCAGTGCACATCAGAAACTCAGTGCTTCTAGAGAGTAAATCCATAGCCATTTTGCAAACATATATTTGAAAGGATAGATCTACAGCACACTCCCAAGTAATCTAACAGATGTAAATCCAGGGCTTCTTTTTCTACAATATACGTATTTGCTGGTTTGGTTTTACATAATTATATACAGGACACAATAACAAGAAAATAGATTATAGGAAACTATTAAAAAATAAATCAAGCAATCACAAATAGCTTTTTCCAAATGAATAATCCAAACACAAAATATGCTATAATATCCGAAGACAGTTCCTTCTCTCATTGTTGTCAGCATGCCAAAAATTCTTACTTAACTCGTCTGTTTTTCCCAAATGCTAGAGTTCCAAAACTTGAAATAAAAAATAAAATGCATTTTCCAGAAAATATTTCATGGGGAAAACAATCCATACAAATTCTAAGTGTACCAGCTTTGACACAAAGCATAGTTAACTCTAAGCTCTAAACAATCACAGCAACAGATGCTACTTTTTTTCACCTACAATAGGCATGACAAATTCTTAATGTGAACCTGTAAGAAATGATGTTTATGTAGAATCTCAAATAAAGTGACATGAATCAAAAATTAGTGTATAGGACTTTAAATTGTATATTACATTAGAAAACTGCAAATTCCAGTAGATGCTCCCAATGCTTCTGTCCCCCTCTTTCTCAAAAAGGGAACTTTTATGAAAGAAAAAGCTCAGTGTCTGGCTTAAAAACAAATTATCATAAAAATTTGAGTGGAGATTCAGGAAATGCTAAAGTATAGAGTTCTAGGGCCAGCAGTTTTCTACTTCAAATCTTGCCTTGTCAAAAATAGTTAGTTTTAAAATTAGGAAATGCAGAACATTTTTTTCTGTAAAAAAAGCCAAACCATGGATGTACATTCTATATACATTTGATAGAAGCTGCCCACATCTGCAGTTTTGAAATTCGTGAAGGATTATCCATCATTTCCGGTAAAAGCATTTATAGAGCTCAGTCCCTGAAGTGTTTATGCAATATTACCAGATGCCTGTGTGCATGCTGAAGAGCTGCAAGAGTAGTTACTCTACTGAGACAAAAAAGATACAAACACTATTATGAGAGTCTATCACACACACATAAAGGTAGTTGAATATTGCAATAAAACACTGAAATGGTCATTCAGAGGAAATTGTTAAAAGTATGGCATCATTATGCCTTGCTGTGAAAACATACGTGTTCCTCTTCTGTAATTCAGCCATGGGTTAGATTTACCACTCACTTCTTTCAACAAACCTGCTTGCCAGCTTCAGCCTAAAGGCAACACAGGGTCGTTGGCTCAAACAGATGTGGGAAGTCAGATACTCCCAGTTCAGTCTCTATGGACACCTCTTTAAGGTGACCCAGAGCTTACGCCAACCCTGTTGCAGATGGGGATCCCTCACAGAAGGCCTGCCAGGCTGAGCGTGCCCCCCTTGCCCTGCTCCCTCCGGGACTGGCTCTGCCCAGCACTCCCCCAGCCAAGGTGCAGCTTCGGGCCCTCAATTGTGTTCAGAGCTGGCTGAGTCAGTCAGGAAGGAATGCAATGCATCCCATTGCCATCACACTGCTGATGATCTTGGGGATTTTATTAAGCTTTCTCTCTTTCAGCACCATGTCAATATTTAGCAATGATGACCGTCTGCTTTTGCAAACAGACTGTTAAAACTATGCTCGGGCTTGGCTTGCTTTCAGTCGTTCTGGGCAAAAAACAAAAGAGGCTTCCCGCAAGCAAAATAGGTCCCACAGAAGGATGCTGACAAACTAGGCCTGCTAATGTATAAAAAAGGAGTACACTAGTACTGGCATCATGAACTGTTCATGCTGGTAAGCTCTACTAATACTAGGGTCTGGGAGCTGCAGCTGTCCTTTTCCATACACTCCTCTCCTCTCTTGCCTCTGCCAAAGGCCCAATGGTTTCCAGTCCTGATGCAGTAAGTGAGAATGAAACTGAGTAAGCACCTCTGGCAAGGAAAAGAAGGGACACAGAGATGCCTCTTTATCTGATTTTCCCCTGTTTTTTCTGTCCATGGAACCAATCGCAGATGCACTCCAGTGCTGAAAGAGGAAGTGCTGAGAGTAAAACTAATAGAAAGAGGCACTCTATGGCATGCTCTTCCAGGCACACAATTGATTTTCTAGTAGTAATCAGCACGGGAATTAGTGTTGCTCTAATTGCCATTAACTTAGAGTTAATTTCTGTGCCCTTTGGAGGAGAGGCCAAACCAGTGGCATGGTGAGGAAACAGGTAATGTTTGCACTGCTTCAGAGGCAGCTGTGCTGTCGTGGAATAGAGCAGGAAAAGACACGAGCTTTAGAAGCAGGTGCTCCTGAACTCAAGAAAAGAAGCTTTTCCCACTAAAGCCTCCAAAACATCTGAGGACTCCATCTTCTTCTCTAAGATCTGAAACCAGTCTTTTGAGAATGGAGGATGTGAGAGCAAACTGCAAAGAGCCTGTGGAGAGCTTTCAATGGACTTTACTCTCTCCCTCTCTTCTAAGAGAAGACGCAATGTGTCTCCAAATTACCTTCTAAAGTTTGCAGTCTGGCTGCTTGCTCTTACCCTTCTGTGCCTAGCAATTACAACTGCAAAAGTAATAATTCATTTAAATGTCAAAATAACATATGCTTTGTGAAGTTGATGACAGAAAAATAAACGGATACAGATGAATGATATCCGCTGACATCTGATAAAATTAATATAATTGTTGGGGGCTGGGGAAACAAATGGCATTAGTTTTGTACTTCTTTATATAATATTAAAGCAGAAGTAATAAATATGTCATCCAAGACACCAGTGTACTATTTCATATACTGCAGGTGTTTCTGTAAAAATGCTGTCAGTTCAACTAATTAGAACATAGACAAGGGAAGTGTGCGACCTGTAACGCTCCATTGTTCCTGAAGACAAAAACATAATGAAATATAATGTCTTCCTCCCATTGGAGAGTAATGAAGAACAAAACTAATTTGTTGGACCAAAAATTAATTAGACACATCAGATTCGATTGTACCTATTACTGTGAAAGTTTGCAGCTGTTCCTCATATTATTATGCCAATGATGGAATGTAAGAGTGAACAGGCCAACTGATGAAGAGAAATAATAGCTATGGCATTAACCAACACTGCCATTATCTCCAATTTTATTTCTGGTTTTCCAAGTGAAAATTTTTTAGCATATCATTAGTGATCATAAAATTTTTATTCTCGACTCTCTTTGAGTCTTCCGTAAAATTTTTCAGCATTCTGCTTGACTTAGGGGCACAGGATTCCTGTAGCAGTGAGAAAATTCCTGACTAAAGAAATAATATGCCTCTGACTGTTCCTGGTTTTGCTTTCTGGATTATCACAGGTCTGTTATCTAGAATTGCTCTGAGACAGCACTAGCTGATTATCCACCATGGAAATCAGCCATTTTCAGAAAAAACCCTCAAGCATGTTGACAACATTTTCTAGAAAGAAAATATTTAATAATAACAAAAGCCCCACCAGACAAACAAAGGACTATTTAAGTACTATCTAAATTAGATCATACAGATAAAAGCAATAAAATTTCTGTATTATCCACTCAAAAGAGGTGCTGCTTTGCACAGTTCAATTCAGGTTTGCTAAATAAGGTTACTTCTCCTATTCACTCATACTGCTCCCACCTTTATATTTTATATTCAGGAAAAACTTCAGAAGAAACAAAATCCGTATTTCACTCAGGTCAGGAAATTAATTCAGCATGGAAAACACTGCTAAGAAACAGCCATTTCAAAGGCAGGGATGATAATGCTACCTTTGCAATTATTTGGTCTAGAGGCCAAATTCTTTGATGGAGGAGGCTTGTCTTCTTGGGATACCTGAAAAACACTGACTTCAAATGCTCAGAAAACAACTGCAAACACTACCTTAGGCACCAATGGAGTGATTAAGGCAATATTACAGTCATCTTAACAGAAGGAAAAGGGAACTCGGGCTGTTAGTTCCATAAATCCGTCAAGCTGCAGAAGTGGTAAATTCATTAAAAAAACCACGTTAAATCAGTTTCACTAGACAATCTGCATTTTCTCGTATGTCTTGGGAACATATTTCTCTCCATTGGCTGCAAAAACTCTGCATGAAGGGAAGACACAACATCAGGAGGCAATGGGATGTTAAAAGCTAAATAACCAGGCTCTATTCAAATCTCGTCTTTTGCTCTGTGGATTTTTATGCTTCCAGAAGTGATTTATGAAAGCATTTCTGAAACAAAAAAACAGGCAAAACAAAACAACAGAACAATCACTTACCAATTATTATGGGTTGTGGCTCACTTTTTACTCCCACACCTGCACTGGTGCTTGCAGCAACTTCCACGCGGTACTGAATACCTGGATATAGGCCACCTATTACTACAGACCGAATGGCTGCATCTACTGTTTTGTTGATATGAAATCGAGTCTCATTACCTAGGCACCAGATCTGGGACAAAAGTTGATGTGTTAAAATAAATGAAATTCTTCACACTCACACAATCGTGCATAGATATGTCATATCAAGGTATTTCACAACAATGTCTTATTTTGGGATTCTTAACAATGTTAATGTCCAGGAATAGCTGAAATTGGGATGATTTAACTCAGAAAACTATTCTAGATTAGCACAGGACCAAGCCAGCCGCAAAGACTGCTTGCAAATAACTCTCTGAACTCTGACTCTGCATGGAATGCAAATTCTGTGGTTACACTTCTTAGAAACCCAGACCAGATCACCCAAGTGAAAAAGATGTTATATTTTAATTGAAGTCTTGTTCAGTAACATGATTACCATCAAATCTTTCCTTTAAAAACATTTTTCCCTTCTAAATTTCCCACTGAATAGCAAAAAGACATCGAATAATATGAGCATAGGTTGAAACACTTTTTTACGTACTAAAGAACAAACAGTTTTGAAATTATATTCAACTTCCTTTCATTGTACAACAGGGATATTTGAAATTTATGAAATGGAATAAGTACCAACTCACTTTTTGCTGCTGCCTTTGTGATTACTTACATCCAGGTATCAGTTCCTGACTCAGTTACTATCTAGTTAAACAGGAAAATCACTCTATAATCTCTGCTGGCATTTTGTGATGAGAACTGTCTACACTTTCAAAGTGTTATGTCTCTCTCTGGTATTTTTATGGGCTTCTCCAAAGAGGTTTCAAAATCAAGACCTTCTAGGAATACTTCTTCAGTGGATGTTATCTGCTTATACTGCTTCCATATTGTTAAAGAAAGCATCTACTACCACTCAAGAAAATCAATACATAAATACATCACATGTACACTCACATACCAATAACAGCAGAAGAAAGCAGTATTGGTGGAACCACTATCAGTGACCTACTGATGCCTCTAAGCAATTGCAATGCTGCCTTTACTATTATTTTTGACCCTGCTTGGTGTTTTGTCACATCTAATCCTTTTTTTTTTTTTCCTGTGAAACACAGAGAAGTTTGAAGGGAAAACAATCTTCCTTGTTTTCCTAAGTTCAGTGAGATATTTGCAGGACAGAACGCATTAGGGTAAGAAACTATGGCATTCATTCCTACACTCCTTGTCTGTCCTGGTCTTAGGTTACAGCAGCTATGAGACACCCCTAATTAAAGGCATTTAATTCATAAATTAATTTACAGGTGCTCTGATGCTTGAAGTGGAATCAACAGATCTACTTTCAATTTGTTAGAAAATGTACTGTGAAACCTCAGCAGACATTTTATACTCAAGGAAATATTAAACTCTGAACCACATTCCCTGTAGCCAGCTCACTAATCAGGCAGCCACCTAATCTAACACAGAAGGGATGTAATAGGTAGTGACTCCAGCTGTTTTTATACACAGCCTAGAGGCTGAGCACTCACCTGGAACATGGCTTTTATTAACCATCAGCCCACTTTGTTTCATATCTACATATTTTGCGGCTTAGGAGTGTGCTTTACTTATTTGCCTGTAAGGCCTTGATGGTTTATATTGACTTATAACTGGAGTCAGGACCAAGATTAATTAATCCAAAAGATAATTATTAATTGATATGAAAATTAGATCAATAAAATACTGGGACTAATAAATCTTGGTATTGACTAAAAGCAAAACAAAGGAAGCTCTGTGCTAAACATAAATATTGTGAGTATTTACTGCATCCCTCTGACCAAGCAAGAAGATGGAAGAGATTGAGCCCTCAGTTGATTTAAAAGTCAAGTACCCTCTCCATTCATACTGTATTCCTTCAAGACACAGCATGGCCAAAAAAATTACACCTTTGTGTGTGAAAAAAAACTGCATCCATCATTTCCACCTTTTTTGGAAAAAAAAAAAAAGAAAAAAAAA
>VXBX01001802.1:1313893-1340667 GCA_013400415.1 Scytalopus superciliaris
TGTATGTGTGTATATATATATATATATATATATGTGTTACACACACACACACCCCTCCCCCGCCCCACAGAATGCTACTTTGTCAGAGCACTCACACTGGGGTGAAGAATGGAGCTTTCCTAGGTGGTAAAAAACTGAAGGGATGAGTAGACAAAATAGGCAGACTGAAAGTACTGTCTAGGTAATAACAGAGGCTTTACCGTCCAGGTGACTTGAACTGTCGTGGGTGTCAGCACAACAGGATTGTGCAGCCGTACAATGACGTCTCCCAGTTCTTTCTGGACTTGCCTGTGATCCACACCTTGAGCTGGTGGGCTGATATCTGCCAGGCACACACATGAAAGCATTATTTTAATGAGAAGAGCCATATATGATATCAATTAAAATTACTGAATAGATTAATGACCTGATTTAAACATCTTTTACAGTACTGTTTTTAAAACAATACAGCAGTAAGGTTTAAATACAAACTACAAAGAACATCAAGTAATGCAAGCAAACCATTTACCTTTAGACACTTAAGAAATAATGAAATATAAATATCTTTAAATGAGTATTCAGACTAGATGGCAAAGTTTTCTCTGCTCTGGTAAGTGATGAAAGAGATGCAGTGTGCACTAATTCCAAAACATTCAGATAATAATAATGCTGCCTAGATGCCTGGAACCAAACTGGTTAGTATAATTGAAGAAAATGAACAGATTTGGGGTTTTGGTTTTTTTGTTTTTTTTTTTTTTTTTTTTATCCCCAAACTGTCACTAAGCTTCTCCTCCCCACATGCCATGCACACAAGAAATCGAACACTAAAAATAACATTTTCCTCTGCAAAGTAAATTTTCCCTTTACAGACACCGATAATGAAATCTAGTGCAAATATGAAAGGAAGAATTAATTTAGAAGCCAAACTGATTCTGTTCTAATAAAAGCCAAAAAAATAAAAAAAAAAGCCAAATTCACCACAAAAAATTTCTTTTTAAGATTATGTGTCCTTCAAAGTGTGTGCAAAAATTGTTTCTTCCAGTCAAAATCTGAATTTATATGATAACTTAATACACACATATGGAGAATTGTGACTCCAATACCAGCATCACCTGTGATCCTAGTTCCTAGTCCTTAGGGATCACATTTGGGTCATAGTGTTAAACTGAATGAAGGTGTATCATCTTTGTTAAACTGCAAACAGAAGATGTGTCAGAAAATGGTGAACAAGATGGCCAATGTATCTTTTCTCCTTAAAAAGGAGAATGCTGGGCTACAGCTATCACCCAATTAATACGGCACTGTAGCACATCCCTTCTCTCCAACTTAGAAAGAAATTAAGATATTCTAAGAGCCAGTGAAATCTGGATCCCTCCAACAGTTGCTTCAAGGATCTTGCACCACCATTCTTTATCAATAGTTATAGATGCCCTTACTATGTCAGTTTTCTATGTGGGCTGCTTAATGCCTGTTAGAAATACACATGCTGAACCTGCTTGTAATTTTTCCAGAAGAGGGAATCTGGAACACAAGTACAGATTACATTCAAAAAGGCCTCATAAATTATGGCCATGCCTGTCTAGGCATCTGTGAATTCTGCTTGGTTTTCCCTTGGGATTCACTAGTCAAAGACAGTTTCTCCATTTTTTGGATCAACATCACGTGCTTGTGACAAGAATACACACATAAAAGTTTTTCTCCCTCTGATGGACTTAAATATGGGAGCAGGCAGCATGTGATTTATCTTCTAAATATTATTAAAAAGAAATAATAAAGATGTTAAAAATGAAACATTTAAATATAACTGACTTTGAATAACATTACTCCAAATTTTGAAAGCAAGTAGTTCTTGATGATCAATATTCCAGGTTCTTAATTCTGGATTGTTATGGGTTCTGAATCACCAATAAACAATATTGCCACAGGCTTCTATTGATAATCAGTTTTAAATGACTCCAAGGATCTCCAAAAGGAATATAATCTAAATACGTATGTCAGTCAAGAAGCTTGTTTAACAAATTATGTCTATCCAAAGCAACCAAGAAACAAAGAGATATTATAAAATGAACCTGTAAGAGAGCCACTCAGACTGGACTGGTCTACAGGATGCTAATTTATGCTGCTATCCACAAAAAGCTACATGGTTACATTTTAGGTTAAGTTACCCTGTGGTATAAACCAACAAAGTACCTGCATTCCTTCAGAGGAAAATACATTTCTACATATATTTGTATGAATGGCATTTCATCATTTTATTGGGCCATATGCCCAGGAGGGAATAACGTGAATTAATAACAGTGAAACAATTGGTATCAAGATGTAAATGTGGGATTCTGTTTTCTGAGATGCACACTTGAAAACATTTGCATGTGTGGTGCTCACAGTGTAATGTCTTGTCATTGTCACATTCCTAGGAGGCTTCTGGTGGAAAAGTAGTTGATCTGTGTCTAACGATATCATCAAGTATTGGAATAATAAAATCATGACTCAAGCAAAACTAGTTTAGGAAGATATATTCTGATCATGATTAAGAGGGTTCTAAAATAATATTGGTTAAATGTTTTCTATAACCTCTTTTATCATTTTCCAGTGAATTTACTCTAAGTTGCTATTAATTTAAATTTCAGGGATAGGATTATGTATAGTTTCTTGAAACTGTTTTGATTTTGATTTCTTTTTAATATGTGATTTGGTCTATTAATAATACAACACAAAATCAACTCCTTTCTTAAAGTAATTATGATTTCTCTGTCCTTATTTGTTGTAAGTCACATAAGGTAAGTTTATTGAAAGTACCTACTTGTAGTCAAAGTGTCTACTTGTAGTCCACTGGTGAAAATATACATAAAATCTTATTACATATATTTGCCATATGTAAAACCAGGACATTAAATGCTCAGCTATTAAAGCTACCACAGACACCTGTTGCAAATTATTATATAGCACTGCTGTAGCTGCTTTGTTGTTTCTCCATGGCCACTGTGAATAGGCTTTCTGCTGTGTGTCAGCTTCTTCTGTGAGCCTGAATTGAATTCAGGCATAATTAGAAATCACATCAAAACATTATGTTAATTTTCAATTGATTTTATGATTTAATTCTGTTAAACTGCAGGCTTGCAAAGAAGCTATAAATCCTGTACATGTCTCAGTGTGCTAAACAGGCACTGGAAATGGGAGCTGCAACACATGCTGTAACTAATTAAAAGACATGTTTTTACTGAAATCAAATTGCTTGTCAGTATGTCAGATAAAAAGTATATACTTGACACTCAAATGCCAAACAAAGTTGTTTTTTTAGCTAGGTGATAAGTTATGCAGACTAAAAGGCTGTTGCAATGAAAAGCATGAGTCACCCTATAATAATGGGAGAGTAAGAAAGAAGAAAGCTTGTGATGCTCCATGGATAGTCAAGCCACAAAATCCCTGCACAACTCACTCCTTCAGCTTTACAGAAAGCAGCTCTGTTTCTCCAGTTCCAGCCATGATTACCATTTTGAGGGTATAACTATTAAGGATAGATTTATTCAGGACTAGACTGGGATGAGAGAGATGGGATATGATGGTTATGCAATAAAGAAATAACACCCACCCTACCGTTTATCTCTTTCCATCTAGGACCAGCAAAGTACCCAAACCACTTAGGCTGGATGCCCTCTCCATACACTCTTTTGTAACAGAGAGAGAGGATATAACTTTAAATTAACTGTGAGAAGAGCTACTGCTTTGGATTCAAAGAATTATGCTTCCAAAAAATTATTAATTTTTGTATCACAACCTGTGCAATACAGAACTACACTCTTGAATTAATTATTCCAGCAGTGTCTTGTCAAAGCCAAAAAAATCCATGCTGTGGAAATTTGTCTGTGGCAGGTTATACGGAGTTAGAGCTTGATGCAATATGACCAGGATTCAATAACTGATTCAACAGGAGCGGAGGATCACAGCCATCAATCCTATTGCCACCCCATAAATGAGGGATTTCACTTCAGCCTTCCCTCTTGGTTTATGCAGTGGCTTAATATAAATTATTCAAAAATGTAGGTATACAAATAGAATGCACTTTTGTCAGAATAACTTCAGTATATTCTTAGCATACAGATGTCTTAATTTACATGAATTCTCTGCCTAAATATTGGATCAGATTAATCAACACGCTACAGATATTTTGTGTAATTCTTTTGATTAAAACTAATGCTAAACACAGTGTCTGCCTGTCAGAAGCACTTGTTATTACAGTATATCCCTATTATAATAATGGAAAGGAAGTAAGGAGATGGAGAGAAAAGATACTGAGGAGAGCATATTTAGAGAAGTTTTCAGAAAAGCTTGGGTAACTCACAAAAACCAGAAACACAACGAGTCTTAAGTGCAAACCAAAAGTTCTACACCATACAAAGGCTTAAAGAGGTAGCCTATCTCTGCTAAGCTCCAGATCGATACAGCAAACACTGGACTATTTTTACCTTTATTGGTTAAGCTCAATTCACGATTCCTTTAAGTCAATATGCTAGAGTCAAATGGCCACACTGACTTACTGGTCAACTCTCAGTTCTTTCTATTTTAGCTCAAGCACAGAACCACTCTTACCTTGTGTTCTGACAGGATCTGACATAGGGCTGGGGTCGCTCAGCCCTTGTGAGTTGATGGCTCTCACCATGAACAGGTAGATAGTGTTGGGGCGCAGGCCCCTCACAGTGTAGAGGGTGGTCTTCACATGATTAGCCACCGTCTGCCAACTATTGCTCACAGACTGGCTGCAATGACAACAGGGTTGAAGATTACAGACTAACACGAGAAAAATAAGGAAGTGAAAGGACCTACTTTTGTAACCCAAGATCAATCCTAAGCACAAGAAAAAGTAGTAAAAGCAGGATGAAATTAAAAATATTTGTTTCAGTTAACTCATTGAGATGGAATAAAAAAATAACACAGCTCTCAAAAGTATTTTTCATTGCAACAGAAGTAAAGCTTTTTGATATTTCTTTAAAATAAATACCTGCAAAATGAAAGTGTAGAGAGCTATAAAGTAAGTTTGAATGATAAATAGGCTACTCTTGAACATGAGCCTTAAAAAGGAAAATTCTGTTAAAAGACTAATTTTCTATACTGCTAAGTAAATTATGTCAATATATTGTGATTGGAAGAAAAGTAGTCTCCTTGACTTAAATTCATAAAAGTTACAAAAAAAATTCAGAAAATTAGCTTTTAAATGAAAGTATAAGAATATTTCTTCTGTCACCACATTTTCAATTCAACATTATTATAATCAGATTACAATCCACCATATGAAAAGATTTCAAGTGTGATTGTAAAAACAGCTCTTAATGAAAATGTCTGGCTTTTGTTAAAATTATTGATGGGATGCCATTAAAGCTTATTTAGGGTGAAACATCACAAAAGTTTAAAGAGAAAAATTTATTTTACTGTGCTTTGTTGTCATACTATTGATTAAAAAATATTTAAATATATGAAGAGGAAAAAGAAAATGGAAAGCTGTGAGTTTTATGTTGTTTCAATTTCTTCATTCATGCAACTCAAAGAATAAGTTATAGAACAAAAGTAACAAACTGCACAGAAGTACGGTTCTTTATGTATTAATGTAGCTAAAATTTGTATGCATATGATTTTGACAAAGTCTTGCATGAATTTTAACTAAAAGATGAACTGAAATATTTGTTATTTGTTGATCAAGAAAAACATTCAAGAATGTGTGGATTTTTAAGCTGAAATGTGTATTACAGATCCCGGTCAGAGGCATGGCCCAAGCTAAAACAAATTGCTGAATTGGAGCTCTTCCATACCACATTGTAATTGCTGCTGTATGGAAGGGAGTAGCTGGATTCTAATTCTAATGCTAAAATCCTAAATTATCAACACTAGTCCTTTCATTTAAAAGTTTTCATCAATCTAAAACAGTAAGACATAGAAATTTAAAGTGATTTGACTCCTTAATATGTACTGCTTTAACAAGGGCAGGAATTAAAGTACACAGAGAGGTTTCAGGTACGGTAATTTATTTTTATATTATTTGTACTATTATATTCAAGAACCTACAGCATTCCCACAGGAGACTCTCACTGACTAGCAATGTTAAGGGAAAAGTAACAAGTAATGACTGCATTGTTCTGTTATATTCCTATTGACCTGTAGAAATAGTTGGATCCTTCTCCAATTAATCACTTTTAAAAAGCAATAAATAAAAAAACCCCATCAATTTAAAAAATAAGAATCGATGCCTGCTATAGAGTTGTCATTCAGTGAATTTCTAATGATATGTGTGGAGTCCAAAAGAACACCATAATACCAGGAGAACAGCTGGTAGCAGGGTTTAAGCAAAATTAGAAAGAAAGGAGCTTAAAAGTAGAATAATTCACATACCTAAAAGCCTCAATGATATATGCACTGGCTGGTAGGCTTCCAGGGGTCCCTGGCTGCCAGGACAGGGTGACACTGTTCTTAGTAACATCAGTGACCTGAGGTTTGGATGGTGGCCCAGGGAGGTCATTTATGTCATAATTTTTACTGACTGTTGCTCCACCGGATTCTGTGAAGGGCAAATACAAAACAATTCTTTTTTTATCCTTGGTTATATAATTTGATCAAAGTAGAAGATTAAAAGGAAAAGCATGGTAAACATCTGCAAAAATCAGCATAATGAATAGTCTTAATCTGTAAAGAACTAAGTAAAAAATTGCATATGTTTTTGGATGAAAAGCTGTCATTCTTTAAGTACATGCTGAAATTAAAAAAATCAAAACTCAAAAGGTTTTATATAAATAAATCAAAAAAAAAGAAAAGAACAACAAAAACAAACAAACAAAACCAAAACAATAAGCCACCAGCTTTACTGAAATTTACATAAAATACCAAAAACTCTGTTTCTGGAAAGCTGAGAAAGTTTCTGTATCCAAATCAGTTCCAGTACTCACAAGGAGCACTGTGGACTTTGAAATGCCTCTGTGTAGGCAGAACAGTTTTCTTGGCCAAGTCAATGACTGGCTAAATCCCCAGTTTATTAACACTCCTGTTTAGAAGAGTTACAGCTTACCTCTGTCACTGGAGACAAACACAAAAATTGTTGCAATGTCAATGGGCATTTAAAGATAATAGGGATGAAATGCAAGGTGTGTGAAGGAACACAGCCCTCTCATCCAAAACTTTGTGTCAATCTCAGAAGTTATAGAATGCATTATTTGACTCAGGTTGCTGTAATACGGACTACACTTTCACTGTGTGTCAGCTGAAACAGCCCTGGATGTCGCTTACCTGTCACCTCCAGCACAGCACTCCAAGATGTCTCTCCACTGGAACTGGTAGCAACACAAGTGTAAGTCCCAGTATCAGACAGCTGGATATAAAAGAAGCATAAGGGCAGTTTTAACAACCTTTTAGAACCAGCTGAGTTTACTCTAATTTTCTTTTTCTAAATGTTTCTTGGTAAGAAGGACTTAGCCTACATTTTACACCAGACTAGAGGGCACCACATATTTTCCAACAATCATTTAATGGTGGCTTACTTTTAGAGAACTATAATAAGATTACTTGCTTCTAATACTTTACTAATTCTAATTTTCATATTGTTAATGGTACCGGTACTGTAAGTGCTACAGAATGGAGGTTTTTGACAGTCCAGTCTTTGTATTGCTTACAACAAATGCAGGTGAAATCAGGTAACACTGTAACAATTAACCTTTTAGAGGGTAAAATCTCGCTGTTCTTTATCCCATGATGACCCAAAGGTACAGGCTCCAGTGCCAAGGAAGGATGTTACATCATCTTAGATTCTTATGACAGATGAAGTCATTTTGACACAGACCACCACACATACAAATACTGCTGATGCTTAACAGTGGTTCTCTCTACACAGAGAGTCCACCAAGCAATTTTCAAATAGCAAATTAAATTAGATCCTACACCATACTTACCTTTCTTCTGTTTCACATGGGATTTTATTTCAGGCTTGCAAGGCCCTTTGGTAGCAAAAAAAAAAATGCATTTGTATAAAACTACTGTGATTCCCTTGCCAGTTCAAATATTTTAAATTTATTTGGGGAAAGTGTTTTGAATTAGATCGTCAATATCAATCTCATCACTGTATAAATTGTTCTATTAGAAAATTTGCCATGTGTTTTCCTATTCCCTATTTTAATTTAAAATAAAGATTTCTGAGTCAGGAACTACTGAAGAGTACAAAGATGGATGGAAAATAGTAACTTTACGAAGCAAAAAATATACAGAGGAGCTCTTCTACCACTATGCATAAAGCATGGTAATGTGGAGGCAGAAGCAGAAGAAGGAGAGTGCTGACTCCAGTAGTAAAGAAGAGTAATTATATTCATCATCAGATGACTTGATGGAAATAGAACTGCATCCAAAAAGCTTTATTGGACTTTAAGCAATTGTATGGGTTTTCTGTTAAAAGCAGATTGATACTATAGCATATGTGTTTATATTTCACTCTTCAAGAAGAATGCCAAGGCAAATAAGCAAGATATTCTTTAGATTACTTGTTGATATATAATGTAATTGAATTTTAGCTTGGTCATGTTTAAAGTTTGTTGATATTTTCTTCAGATACACTGAGATTGCAGGGGAAGAAGCAACTCATTAATGCCAGATCAGCTGTCTGAAGGAGCATAACTTGCACTTCCATTTTCTTCCATGAAATACAAAACAACAGTGAAACCCCTCTGACAATGGCTTAGACACTCAAAATACAGCAGTGCTGCTAATGAAATGAGAAAGATTCTTGAAAGGATTTTCCAGAGGAGAGCGCCTTACAGCATTCTGAAACAGTGTTTTATTTTGCTTCCTCTAAGCTTTTATTAAATATATAATTCTTCATTATGTGATAATGGAGAATATTTCTCAAGGCTATGGTTCTCAACTTCATTTGTGTACTACAGTGACAGGTGGTGTAAGGCATACTCAGTGAAGTATGTGGTATACACGACAGAGTAACTTGCAGAAGACAAACTCAAACCATAAAGCAAGCTGTAGATACACTGCTTCTTGAAAGCTATGGCAAATTATCTGACTTCCAGACAGCGGATGGATTAGATACAGACACAGTGTGTTGATAATTCAATTATTTATACTGTTTTTTGTGCTGCAGAAAAAACAACAGGGGAGAGGAATGGAGAAGTCTTTGCTATTGAGTAAAATAGTTTTGTTCCTTAGTTAATGCACATGCCTTGACCTGGTGTGGTACACTTCTGTGGAGCAGAAGGGAGATTTCCATCAGTGTTGAACTGTCTCAACAGATACTGAGTGACATACGTGAGTTTTTAGTTGTTCTCCTCAGGGCACCTGAGAAGATTGGCTCATCAGAAAAACCTCTATGTTCATACTTATGACTGTGGACCATGTGACTGCTGTGGGCTCATGAATAATTTGATTGTGATGTCACAGAAAGAGCTACATAGCCGAAAATGACCACAGAACGGTTTATGGTGGAAGAGGGCTTAAAGATCATCTCTTTCCAACCCCTCTGCCATGGGCAATGACATCTTCCACTAAACCAGATTGACCAAAGTCCCATCCAACACGGCCTTGAACACTTTCAGGGATGGGGAATCCACAACATGTCTGGGAAACCTGCTCCACCCTCACAGTTAAGAATATCTTCCTGATACCTAAACTAAACCTACCCTCATTCAGAAAGCTGAGGACATGTGAGTGACAAATATGAATTTATTTTGAACTTGAGTATGTAAGTGTACTTGGACATTTTCATGGCCCTTTTTTTCTTAGGAAGTGGTGCTTGTCTTTGCTCAGGTAGACCTGAGAGAAAAGTTAAACATTCCAGACTTAAATTCATATTTAATTCATAAAAATGGCAAGGTACAAGAGAAATATGGAGTTTATGGTTCTGTGTAGTTTTTGTTCTTGAATCTGAGCTGAACATTGCATATTACGGCTATAGAGGGGCTTATAAAAAATGCCTTTCTGAACCTTTAAGGAAAATTGGTTACTAGTGAATGAGCCACTTAAGCCATAAAAGCCTCATGTCTTTGAAAACCACACTCACTACTAATACTGTTTTTTTCTCCCCTCACAAGCATTTTTTTTCCCTTTAGTTTACAGATTCTGGGCCTCTGACAGCGAGATTAATGCGCTGGCACGACTCAGAACCAATTTCATTGTTTGCATAGCTGCACGCAGACAGGTATCCCAGGAGCTTCTGCCTCATGGACACTCCACAGAAGCCCATCATCAATGCCAGGAAGTTTGTTTGAAATCACTAAGCTTCCACCTTTAATTGCTGCTTTCTAACACTACTGGGGAATCTTGACTATTCAAGCGCACTCTTTAATCCAGCTCTACAGGAAAAATGCATTAACCTTCATGGCCTAAATCTGCCTTCAGCCCAGGGAGGAAGGATAAATTGTTTACTCAAGGAAAGCCAGCATAAATTTTTTAATAAATTCCATTTTGTTCCAAGAAAGTTCACAATTCATCTACGATCTCTGCCAAGATGGTATCAGAAAACAAAACTGTTCTTTATGTCTTGTCATCAGTAGCTATGTTTATTGACATTTTTTGGATGGAAAAGCTAAGTGCAGAAATTTCTGCTGATGAAATTAAATGATTTCTGAAATTGTCTTTGAGTTCTTGACAAATAAAGACATTTAACTTACTATTTTTCCATAAGCATGCTTGTCCAAATACACACAAACAAATACATGTTTATCTTTGAACAGGGAAAAATTAAAAGAAAAAAAAAAAGATTAGTGATGTGATATTTATCAACAACATAGGACATTATGCTATTCGGAATATTTTATCATGTGTCAAAATGTAAATATTACACCATTTAATTCTGAATAGAAATCCTGCTGCATATGATTGCATGTACAGTATTAGTTGTCTTTTCCCATTTGCAGCCTGGTGGAATATTTCCAGCAAGCATAACATTGGAATAAATCAGCCAGTTCAGGACTGACAAGACTCATTGATGGAGAAAGTGCATGGCCAAACCCTGATGAACTCTGGATCACGTGCTACCACTACAAGCTCTTGGAAAATTATGATCAGGTGATGCCAAGGAACTACTCTAAGTTTTAACAGAGAGGTCAATGGCTTCATGATAAGACTAACTGAAAAGATAGGAAGGACTGGTCTTTTATATTTCTATCCATCCCCAACTCATGTGTTTTATTGAAATATACATAAAATTTTAAATATCAGTTCTACATTTAGGAAATTCTCATAGAAATATCTGATATTAGTTTCGCTCTTCTATTTTCCACCCCCCCATCCCTCCTTCCTTATACAGTGTCAAAGAATTAAATAGGATGTGGACTTGGTGAGAGTTGCATAGCAAAAAAGACAAGTTTATTTTGAACACAATGGGAAAATGGCAGAGCTGCTCTAGGCACACATCAACAGCTCAGAATGAGCTGTGCAAAACTTGCCATGCTTGTTTTGTCGCCATCACTCACCCGCAGTGCTTTAATCTGAAGCGTCCCCTGATCCTGTATGGACGTTCGAGGGTCTCGGCCCAGGAAGGTGAATCCTTCTTTTAACCAGCTGATGACAGGAAGGGGGTCACCAGTTGCCTTGCACTTCAGCAAAGCTGTGCCATCCACTGCCAGTGTCTGGTTGACCGGTCCCTGAAGGATGATGGGTGGAGGCCTATCTGTCAAGACTAAACAGCGACATCCACACATTTAACAACACTCCAGTGAGTCCTGTTCCTCAACACAGAACCAATTTTTGAGAAACTCATTTAAGTTAGCCTCTATGAGGTTAAAAACATTATTTTTTGAAGACCCGTACATATATGTTAACAATTAGCTGGCATATTTGAAAAGTGTTTTTGTAAGAATTTTATTTCACCATTGCGAGGTAACACCTAGACATACAAATTTCTCTCAGCAAAGATCATCAGATTCATTTGGTTAACACAGGACAGAAATTAAGACCCTGATTCAGAAAACAATTGAAGTGCATCACTTATTTCTTACAATTTAGGAAAGCGCTTAAAGCACACATTTGATGCCACATCAAAATGTGCTTAATTGCTTACCTGATTTACAGCCTAGAAAAGAAAACCTGTTAAGAGTTCAAAGTGAAAAACTAAAGCTATTCTAGCATGGGTACCACCCACATCCCCCATTCCTGCTCAATTTGCAAGTTTTCATCAGCAAAAATATCTCACCGTAATACAAAACATTTTCATAATCTGAGTGATCTAAATGACTGTACCACTCTTTCCAGCAGAGAAAAGCTCAAACTCAATCATGCCATTTAACAGCTTACTTATCAAATCATTTCATCACCTTTTAAAGCCATGAACTCTCTTAATTATTTTTCCCCTGATAATTTACATTTGCAACCAGTAGCGAGTGCACGGCTTCATATAAACCTCATTCCATGACCAGTGGGATGTCTTAAAGATGAGGTAAAACATTCATGTTCACTTCCCTTGAAAGACCATTTTTTCCTAACTAATTCTGCTATTGAACCTATTCTCTGAGCCATCTGTTAAGCAGCAAAATATAACTCTTTGTTTCTAAAGAGTGTATTTATAAAAAATGAATGTGAAATACTTGAATATAAAGGCTGCTTTGCCTCCTGCATAAAATCAGTACAACAAAACTGAGAATACATTTTTATATATTTACCTGTCACTGAACAATTATGTGATTGATATTAAATCTTGTAACAGGCAGGATTAGCTTTCTAAACCAGTGTAGGTTAGCCTCCCTCTGCTGATGTCAACTGAGTTTGAATCATTTATTCTAGCTGAGAATCTGTTTATTATAGTCCATACACAATACTTGACTCCAGCAATGAAGTGAAAACAAATTATTATGAAGCAATATGGTTTGTGTTGTATTTGAGCTTTGTGAAATGCAAACCTCTGGAACCTTCAACAGATTCAAAGTGCTTTCATTATGCTATTCAATAAATAAAATATACTAGGGAGATGTTAGTGGTACATTTTATACCTAAAATAATTGTTTCTGAAATTTCAATTTTGCAAAAATGCAACTACCTTCTTTTGTTAACAAGATTCACAAAGGACAGATTCATCGGTATTATCAGAACCACAGCTTGGAGTGTGAGTTCATCACATTTATTGAAATTGAAACCCAAAATAGAAAGCTAAAACAGACTATTTATTAACACCAGAATGTGAAAGCTATTTTGGAAATTCTGAAATATCACCACTGAACTCAGAGATAGAACAGGAAACACTATATTACAAGAAAAGAGAAAATGCAGTGCATTTTCACCTTGATATGAATTTTTTAATCTCATTAAGGTTCCTTATAACTACACAGTTCAGCCATTTGGTGAAATAAAAATTGATCTCAGCTCATATGTACTATAAGGAAACCTGCAATACAAGTATATTCAAATGAAAACTTAGCTGTGCAAGTTAGCCTTGAGATTTAATGTAAAACACCAAATCCCACTGTTTAGGTACTTAAAAATTAAGAAAAAAATAACTATTTAAGTTTCTAACTATTCTATAGCAGTGATTTACTTCATCTAATTGTTTTTTATATGTGTAGCAACATAGGTATTTTCAAAACCTACTGCATTTACAGATATTGTTCTTTGGCAAGTAATTACTTTTTTTACAGCCCAAATGAGGAGCTCATAATCCTTTAAATAGCTCTGATCAATAGTGTAATTGAAAGTCTCCTGGCCAGAAGGAATCTTCATTTTCAAGGGTGTTATGGGTGAAAGACCACTACAGGTTTCCATGACACTAAGGCCAAAGGTTAAATGAACACTTAGGGTTTCCACTGATCTGTGAATGACTGGATTGTCTTCACAACTACAACTTGTAAATCTTCTATAAAATGTGTGTAGGTGTTTGTATTCCTACTACATAGGTCTCCTCATTTGTTAGGATCCAAAACTTGGTTAGAGATATAAAGATATATCAGAAGCACTCTGTAGAACAGAGAGATAATGAAAAATATTCATAAAGTGGTGTGGGGTTTGTTTTTAAAATTTTTTTTAATGTTTTTAAAACATTTTAATTATTTTTATTTTTTTTCCTATTTACAGAGTATTCCCATAAGGAAACTTTTACATCCATTCCACAGAAACATTTTCTGTGGCTACCAAATATTTGCATGATAAAACAAAGTCGATTTCAAAATTAATTTAATGTAAAAAATGGCTTTGAACTATTTGCCAGTATCCGTATATCTGCGTATTCTGGTAATTGAAAAATTAAGATTGCTTTTGTGACAAAATGCATCTTAAATTGGGAGCAGATTACAGGAAAATAATAAATTATACTTGCTAATGAACTACAAATGAAATTTGGATCAACTGAAACGACGTTTAACTTTGTGTGGAATGTGGTCAAATTACAATAGGAAATTAAAATAAGATAAAGTCAAAATGAAGTCTTTGGCACTTCCAAAATCAAAATCTAAAAAACTTTCCTGGTGAATTAATGGGGCAAACCAAACACAAGTGATGAAATTCACATGATGGACATTAGTATGACAGGGCAGGGTGCTCTCCTGAGACCAAAGCTTCCTCTGTCTTTTTTTGCAGAAGAGCTGCACAAGAGGCTGTGAAGTTGTTCTGACTCTCTCCTGTTTGAGACTGTCACACTTGCTATAAAACATTTAACACACATTTGATGAGGGCTAAGGATCACAGTGGCCAGGTTTGCAGCCAAGTAAACTGTGAGTGATAGCAATTTCTTCCAGAAGGATTTGAGAGAGCCATATCCAGAAGTATTCAATCGACTCATCCTTAAAAACAAAATAAAAATTGCAAAGGAGTTTGGATAGAATGCCTTAAGTGTTTCTTCCAAATCAGTGGAGAGGGAGCCGTTGAGGTCCTGTCAACTCCTCCTCTTACTTTTTTTCAATCTGTTCTGAATCATCCTTATATACACCCAACCTTTTGCTTTCATTCAAAAGCCCAGAAATATAACCTTTATAATTAATTTAATATCCTAAACCAGTTCATTCTTACGTTGTCAGAAAAATCCACGATGGGAGGCTAATCTTGTTCCTTCCATCCCAATACTCACCCTAAGCAGCAGCTGCTGTGGGTAAACTGGACAAAGTAGGATGATCCTACAGCTGACCATGCATTGGCCACAATTTTTAGCAATAAAGGTTAATGATTATTAAGAAAGAAGAAATTAAGAGATTCTTGAAAATATTCTGTTCATGATGGATATGAAACTAAATACTAACTGTAAACTAGTCCCTTTATGCTGAACACAGACATAGGTGGAAGCATTTGGCTTATTTGCAGGATCTGCCATTTTAAGATTGTGAGCTGCATGTTCACTTCTTGAGTTTGAAAGGATTGCTAAGATTGTTCAATTTTTAAAACGATTTTGCTTTTCCAGATGTGTGTTAGTGAATTACATGATAGCCTTTCAAGAAAATACAAGATTTGAATTTCAAATACACTGAAGGCTCTTAGCACAGTCCATAATCAGCAAAATTATCACTCAACTCAGCACATTTCATCACAGCTAGTAATCTCTTCTCATGCGAACACTTGAGTTAAAAATATTTCCAGTAAAGACTTGTAAGTGCAAAAATCTAACAACTGAAACACTGCTATATATGGTATAATTAAGCACTTGTTTTTCTGCACATGACATGTTTTCATTCTGTATTGGAACTTCAATTGGATCTAAATTACTCTGGATCAAACAAAAATGTGTTCAAAATGAAAAAGATGGCTCGCCACTATTATTAAATCATTAACCAAACAGAAAAATTCTGGGCTATGAAGTAAAACTGAAATCACCAGCCAAAAACTAGAACACTAATGCTTAAGTATATAGCTAACATGCACAGTGTTTATCTTTTATTATATTTTTAAACCCATTACATTAGATTTCCCTACTGATAAAAATCATTAGCTTCCATAACTTCTGCTCAGCATCAACCAAAACAGATTATTTTGACATTTATGGTTAACTTCCTAACTAAAAGCAATTAAAAAAAAAATCTGTGATCTAATGGCACATTTATTTATATAATCTCAGTTCCACAACATTGTTTTGGCACTTTTCTTCTGACCTCACCTGCCCTTTGACTCAGGGATGAAATGGTATTTCTATAAAGCAATCTTGTATTATTTCATAATGATCATGCTGACAGCGGGTTCTGGAAAGCATTTGAAGAACGCAGACCTTGCACTCTCTGAGCAGCAGAGCCCCAGCCAAAGCTTTCTCTAGTAATGTGGAATGCACAGTGCCTTTAATCAGAATTAACTGCAGGTGAGTTTGCATTTTAGCAGGGACACTTTCCATTAAATAAACGAACGAAAATTCCAAAGAGATCAATTAGGATTAATTTTTTTTCCCCACACAGGAAATAGATAAAGATGGACCACAGGCCTTGCCTGTCAAAAGGAAGAATTTCTCATCACGAGTATCCTTGAACCTGATTTGATCCACTCAGCGCCTGTTGCTGTAAATCTGTACAGCATCAGCAGGTGCAACCATTAACAGTTCAATGTCCTCTCAGCCAATGTTTGTGTGTTCTATTTATTCCAATCACAGTCATGGCCCTGAATCAGGCAGCACTATGGACAGATATTAAAAAATACTGCCTTTCCATTAATTTTAAATGACCTTTTAATCTACATTTAAATTTGAATTGAATGAAAATGCATCATTTTGTCACAGACCATGAGAGAAATGACTTAAGGAGATTGCAGAGAAAAGCCAAGCCTTTAGTCTCCAGAAACTACAGAAAAACAATGTGCTTGGAGAGATGCAAGGATAAGGCAGAAATTACCTTCTCCTGTCATAAAAATATAGGCAGCTTTTAGAAAACAAAGAAAAGGCATCAAATTAATGCTCAAACCTCTATAACATGAGCCTGAACCTCTCTACCTGTCACTTGTGATGAATATGCTCTTGTGAAAAGGCAGATTATTCAAAATTAGACATCTTTTCAAACTTTCATGGTGCAGGCAGGTCTCTAAGGGAACAGTAAAAGTAGACCTCTGCATATAACAACAGTTTTAATGGCAAAAATTCATCAAAGTCTGTCAGGAGATATTTAATGTGTCAGTTAAGATAAGGAATAATGATGCTGGGGAATGCCACAAGCTCCTGGTATAAGAGGAATTCTACTGTTTTCCTCACTAACACTAAAAGATGCAAACTGCCTTCTATCCACAATAGGATGAAGAGGCATATCAGTAGGATTCCTGACATGTGAAAAGGATGGAGTAAGGTAAACTTCAAGGCAGGATAAATTTCAAACCCAAAAATTTGAAATGGAAAGCATCAAGACAGATGCTTTTCCTTTCCTGAAAACTCTTCTCTACCTAGGTATGACTTTTTTCACACCTAGCCATACTGAGAAATTCTTAGAACACAGCTCTTAGCTAGATGCCTTATACACAAAGGGCCTAAAGTGCTACCTTCCATAGGTATTCTAAATCAACAGTACTCCACTGCTTTAACAAGTATTGATTTTAATTGAGCTAAGGACACATCCCCAAACTGGCTGCATAAAATAGTAGTGAAGACTGGTGGGAATCAGGACTAATTTTTCTTTGCATCCCCATTCACTGCTTTAAACACACACATATTCATTCTCCACAGTGTTTTTTTGCAGTCCTATCTTAGCTTTGTTTCTCACCTACCCTATTTTAAACTTGTTTGCATTGTTAAGGAACCTCCAGAAAGCAGCAAACGGCTTTGATGACTTTTTGACTCCATAGACAATTGCCCAGAGATCCTCTTCCATTTTATTTTCTGGGGAAAATTGTCCATTTACTTGTATGAATTATGTGGTCTCATATGCCTTTATTTACACAGCTTTTAAAATACTTTTGACAGAAAAAAAACAATAGGAATTTGTAATAGCTCACCATCAGTAACTTCCAGCTGAGCCTTTGCTAAAATGCTTCCAGCAACTGTCAGTGCTTGACAAATGTAGTATCCTGCATCCGACCGCTGAATGTTGGTAATGGTGAGATC
This sequence comes from Scytalopus superciliaris, assembly GCA_013400415.1. Classification (NCBI taxonomy): domain Eukaryota; kingdom Metazoa; phylum Chordata; class Aves; order Passeriformes; family Rhinocryptidae; genus Scytalopus; species Scytalopus superciliaris. Next base: position 1,331,823 of record VXBX01001802.1, read on the forward strand.
TCCGGTCGGTGACACTGAGTATCTGCTGTTGGGCTGCAGAGGCTGGTTTGGGAAGAGTAGATTCTGCAAAGATAATTCATCAAACATCAATTCAGAACAAAAAAGCACCACTTTTCCTTCAGCTAGAGAGACGATTTTCCCTTAAAAGTACTATAAATAAACTAGAAGAAAGAGTAAGTGTGGTTATGACTTTATGAACACATAGAGCTGCCTTTCCCTGCCTTGGGCAACTTGCAGTTTAAATTAGAAACAGCCCTTTGACAGCACACAGTGCTGTGTTCTGGGGGTGCAGGCGAGGAGACATTTCCCAACTATCACACTTGAATGATTTATATTTGTGACACATTCGTCTTCATTCTGAATGTAATTGTAATAATATACTTAGTTTGGCTATCAAACCAGAAGGACAGAACACTACAGTAGACATTAGAAAACTAGCAGAAAAGATTGAATCCTGGAGACTTGAGGGAGCATAGAACTATTGTTTGGCTGTGAATATGTTCTGGGCAAAGGAGAAAGTAATAGTGAGACACAGAAGTAAAGCTGGCAGAAAGATATGACCAGGTCATAAAGGAGGAGAAGATGGCAGAGCACGAGAGCTTAAAGGAGAAGTAAAAGGAAATTAAAACTGAGATATACCAAAGGAGAAATGCAGCATGGAGCCTTGGGGGTGAAGAGAAAGGGTATTAATCTGATGTAGAAATCATCAGAGAGAAAAAATAATTTCATGTAGGATAAGACATCAGTCAGCACAAAACAGGGAGATTAGCTTTTGCCTTTGGGCTGGATTGGAGAAAAGAGAGATGTCAATAATAATAACTGGAATGGCTGTAGTAGTCCTTGCATATGACGAAAGACTGAATCAATACTACAGACCTGAAAAGGTTTTAGTGGTGAAGGCTGTGTTTTCAAGGAAAAAGTTATATCATCTGGCACAGCTCTTATGAATAAATAAGAACAGGAAAAGGAAAGCAATGAGAAGAGAAAGGTCAGCAGAATTGCCCAGTAAGACAGAAAGGAGAACAGCTTAAACAATAATTAAACAATGGTAGTTCCAGTAAAACAGGGTCTGGCTTTTATGTCAACTCAACATGCCTCTATGAAAAATACAGTTGTTTGCGTCAGGAATACCCCAAAACACTGCCACCCTGTTGTAATAAGCTTCCAGTCATTACTGCAGTTCTGAATAGCTCTGCTGTGCTTTCTAATAATGACTCCCTACTAACTTTTAAGCTTGTCTGTGTGAGCTAAAAACAGAATCTAAAAGCGTAGAATAGGGTATTAAATGATTTTGCTGCAGATCTTCTTCTGAAGCAGATCTTAATGGTTTACAAAAAAGGATTTAGAACTGATAAGCAACAAACTGCTTACAAAACAAATCAGAATTCAAATAAGAAACAAATTCTGCTTTTACATGAAACTCATGTCTTGGTAGTTTTGGCAGTAGAAGGAAAGACATATGCTTTAAATAAGATGCAACACTCTAAGTATCCTTATAATTGTATTAACCTACTAGTTTACTTGCCACCTTAGGCTTTTCTCTTACTCCATTTCAATGGCAATTTTCAAGAAATTTTTAATAGCAAATATTTCCTCAAAAATCAATACGTACCCAGTAAACATGTCAGATCCAATAGGAAAAAAAGTGTTAAAGTTCTGAAACAATTTCAGGCTATGGGACTAAGTGGGTCTCAAATAATTGCCATGTTTTCTGAACTGCCTTGAAACTTTCAAAGTAACTTCTGCCTGGCACAGATAGCTACTGAATGAGAGTATTATGAAAACTTCACTAAATTTTACAAGTAGAGAATTTTGACATGGCTGATTTGGACTTCACTTACTATTCATTATGTAAAGTGTAAAAAGAAACACAATGTAAAGACAGTGCAAGGATCAAGCTCCTAATTCTTGAGAGAACAATAATCCAGAGTCCTCTGTATCACTGCATTAGAAAGGGGAGGTTACCCTTCTTTTTATATTCATCATGGCCCTCTTTGTTCTGGAAGGTCCCAGTAAATATTCCACACATAAGGAGGAGTCCACCAGTCTCATGACTCCTCCCTTCAAAGACCAGATAACTGTGAGCTGTAACTTTCCCTAATTTGTAGGGCAACCCCTTTTTAAAATGCTTTTTACAGTTTCAGTGGTTTTAATTAGCTGTCGGATTGCTCATCTGGGCACAAAGGTGCCATGCTGGGTTGCAAACAGTGTGACCAGAGTCATCCCTGACACAGTACCACTGAATTTATCTCAAGGAAGAATTTAATCCACAGAGTCTAAAGGTTACACACATTCTTCCCTCATGCATTTCATTGGTGGGTGGCTGTTGGGCTCTGGGGGAAATGCTACCAAGTACAAAGGGACAGCTGTTTATGCACAAGCTGATACAAAAAATTACTCGGGAGGGAACAGCTCCCCTCCCTTCCAGCTGGTTGTGCTCAAATATACAGGATCAAGAAATGGCTTCACAATGAAAGATGCCCTACAATTACTGGAGTGGGATAACATGACTACATGACATTATTTTGAACACTAAAAGCAGTGCCACCAACCGTTCCACAAGTAAAAGCAAAAGCAAGCACTGTAGAGACAAGAAACAATATATAACTGGGCATGCAAAGGTGAAAAGTCATGTAATTTGGCAAAAATACTGTCCTCCATTTGTATGATGATATATACCATGTGGAAACTCACCTACTTTATGGCATCTCACTGCAAAATTTGGCAAGTTATATACTGAGATGGTAACCCTAACCTGTGTTACTTCACTGATGATCGATTGAGATTAACATGAGGGTGTTGTAAATCACATTGAGCCATGCTTCAAGGTTTGATTATAAACCATGTAGGTATCAATTTTTATGTTGCATTTATTTGCCAAAAAAGACTATTCTAACCCTCAGGGATCTGTTTCTCAATATGGTAATTAATTTTCCAGGTTTGTAATTAAGCAGCTTCAACATGGTACAATCAGTAGGTAATAACATTCAATTAAAGACACAAGATGCATTTTCACCTTAAAATGTTTTTACCCTTGAAGTGATACCAATGGAAGAGGATAAAATAGAGTATTAACACTTTTCAATTACGCTAAATGACTTTAATCCTGCAAATGATGTCCTACTTTAATTAGAAGCTCTTCTCTTTATTACAGCATGATGGATGTCCACTTTATTAGATTCAAGTGTGACACTATAAGCTCACTTTACATAAACATTACCATGTTATTAAAATGCTCTACAAGGAAGGGTTTTGAAATGTTTGCTAGCACATCACTACTTCCTACTTTAATTTCAATACGCTATTCTACTTTCCCCTTGGAACAATTGTCACCCTAGTGAAACTCACAAAACTCTGCTTTTCCGGGATGTAATCCATGGAGGTTAAATCTAAATTTCTTTAACTAGTACACTGAAAGATGCACACTGAAGGTTAAGTTTACACTTAGATAAGCTTACACTCATAAAGCAATAATGTTGTATCTTTGTAAGCCACAAAGACAGCAGAGCTGTCAGCATGGCCCTGTCATTCTGGACCAGCTTTCTGATCTCATGAGAAGGTGAAGCAGAAGCAGGTGAGGCAGAGCAGGAGATCTGTGGTTCAGCTCTTATCTCATGTTTTAACTGAGCTGGTACACACAATGCCTCCAGATATGACAAAGGGCACATCTACACTGCACAGCACAGTGTGGATACTTCAGTTAACTCCCATGGGCAAAAGTAGCACAGGGCTCTGAAAAGACTAACCTGCCAATGGAGAAGGGTACATTTTATAGACACACAGACAGGTGTAGGCAGGGCAGGGTTCATCAAAGAACTGCAGAAGACACTGTCCTTGGGCATTCATTTGCCCCTTTTAATCTTATCTCAGGTGCAAAAGAGAATACAGCATGTAGCTTGCAGTGTTCAAATTTAACATACTAACATGAACTGCGCACTGAAAGTGAGAAAGTCTGACTTCTGCTGTAACAACGTGCCAGTAGAGCAACAGCAGTAAGGAAATGCTACGACATGACATTCAAATACTAAGCTATAGAAGTTAGTACTGGCTGATGGCAATGCTGATTGCTACATCACAAATTTTTCCTTCAAAAAAGATCAGGAAAATATTTCCAAAACCAGATCTGGAAATTTTCTGAGACAATTTGACTGAAGAAGGCATCTGCATGTTCAAAACTTGTATCTGTATGCTCTATGAGAATGAGCCAATGCAAATCAGCTTGCTAGATACGTATCTGTTTGATCACGTCTAGACAGGTTGTGAACTGTAATTACTGGCTCTGATTAGTTAAAAATTGAGTCATACCTTTTTTTATCTACTGTGCCTGTCTCACCCACCTGTTTGTTGGGGGCTTCAGAATGTAAAGCCTTTAAGATAGATACTGTTGCTTTCTATACACCTGCACATCACCTAGCACAAGTTTCAACAACTTAAATGGCCTTTGCATTCTTCATAATATGAGTAATTTTTTTTTAAAAAGCAACAAAAATTTCAGTAGAGAATATTTATAGTTTAAAAACACAAATTCCTGTGAAAGATTAAAAGAATATGTGAAAGGTAATACAAAAATTTTCCTTAAAATTTAACAATATAATTATTTAGAAAGGCTTGAAGGACTTATAGGGTGCTTTCAGCTTACCTGACTTCCTTCTTTTTGCCAGAAAACGGCTGGCTGGGGATTTCCTTTAGTTTCGCAAGGAAAAGTCACTGTTCGACCCTGGGCTACAATCTGGTCTCGTGGTCTCACCACAAACTGTGGGGGAGCTGCAACGTAAGAAAAAACATAATGTAAGTTTAGGATATTTTGCAAGGGAGAGATGGGGAATATTGAAGGAAAGAGACAACATTATGGAGATTTGTTTTATGTCAGAGGACATGACACCAGAAACATTAATTAGTATAGACAGAATTAATATATAAACAAAAACAACAACAGCGACAAAAAGAGCAGCAATATATGTATGTGACATCCCCAGTTATTAAAAAAAAATAAAATAAAAAGGAAATAAACATTACAACCATACATGCTAGAGCCAATTCTGATGACAATAAGCACCAAGGAGCACAGTCAGGAGTTTATATTGCTGGCTCTGGATGTACTCTACCTTTGGTCTGGAAAGGTATCATCACTCTCATACCTTCTAACACTTCACAAAGCTACTATGTATTTCAAGTATGAATTAGGATAAACAGACTATCTTTCTCAGACTGCCCCTCTAGACTTTTAAAAATGATTGAGAAAGGAGAGCAAGGTCTGGATGATAGCAAAAGAACAGAAATTCAAGAGCTTCTCAGTTCTCTTAGAGAGAGTGTGGTCAAGAATGGAGCAGGAAGGAGGAGAGGTGGCAAAAAGAATGGTTGCTAAAACAGCATAAACTTGGGAAATCCAGATATCAGCTTGTTTAGAGATTAGAAGGAAGCAAAAGTTAGAGTTAGTGGGCAGCAGTGAGTGGTGAGCAAGAAGGAATAGATATTCCAGGAGATCAGGAAAAAACAAGGAAAAGAAAAAAGGAGACTGGATTCAAAATAAGAAAGAAGAACCAGGACTAGCTATGCTTTCAAGTAGCTGGCATTAACAATGTTCAGACATAGGGGACCAGGAGGTGTAGTCAGAAGTGAACAATTTCTAAGAGAGAGGAGTAGTTTGACTTGTCTAGGGCTACTGATGGAGAATAGAGAGTCAGTACTTGATGGGAACAAGAAGGCAGAGAAAAGGTGTTAAAGCGTAGAAAGAAAATGAGGAAGAAGCAGTGTTAGAGGATTTGAGAGAAAAAACTTGACATCAATGACTATGTTGAGCATAAAGCAAATGGCTTTTCTATGAGTGATATGAAAATCCCCCAATCTTGGTTCATCACTGGAGTTCACTGAAACTGGATTTGTACTACTTTGCATATCTTAAATATGCAAGCAGTATCTCCAGATATTCTTATCAAAAAACTACCTACTTTTGGGGCAGGCTGAAGAAGAGGACAAAACAGTAAAAAAAACCCAAACCACCCCATCTTCATTTTCTTATATTCCACTACTGGTTTTGTGGCTGTGCCGAGAGATGGCTTAGGAACACTAAGCTTTTAGGTAAACAGAATTTAGGTGTTTTAGAAAACCGTATTTTCACCATTATAATTACAAACTATTTAATTAGGCACGAAGAGCAATCAAGACCCAGCTTCCGATTACACCTGCTGACAGCACAGACACAAATCTGCCAACTGCACAGAAATGTATGCAGACCTGATTTTTTTTGAAACACACTTTGCAGTGATCTCCTGAGGTACTTCCCAAGGCTTTACAGAGCAGCAGGAGTCTAAAGAGCATCTATTGAATAGTGCTGGTATAATGCACTCTTAAAATAAGAACTGCAGAGCACTTAATAAACATGAACCACCATCACTTTAGAAGGCAGAGGGAATTTCTTCTGCCTCGCACTCCTAAACACAGGTTTCGGCCTCGCTGGAGAGAAGTGTCCTCCACCTTAGCAGCTGTTAATTATCTGAACATGCAGGTACAAAGGCCTTAATGCCCTGCTGCTGCTTGTTACAGCCATACATTTTGAGGTTTCTATAAGGTGTTGCTATACATACTCTAGGAACTGAACTCATGCTATTTTACTCCTAAAGTGCTGAGCTGCAGCAAGTTGCTTGTTTTTCCCTACTTTGTTTCACCAAGCATATCTTCACGCAACCCCTACAGGTGTCAGGAAACAGCAGTGTGGTAATCAGTGCATGTGTTTGTTCAGTCAGTCATACAGGAGAAGAGAGAAAACGCTTTAAGCTGTGAAGAGGAAACCTTCCTTCCTACAGGCATACTTTACACTACAGGTAGGTAGTAGAACAGTCAGAACTGTAGATAGCTCTACAGATTTGACCACCTACTTAATAAAAGTCACTGGATCAGTTCAGTATTTTCTGCTCAGTCACAGAAGTTCATTGCTCAGGATTATATAGAATCAAGCAACCTCAGGCACAGCAGAGAGAAAACCTGTAACCTCTTCAGGTGTTATACTTTCATTTGACAAGAATTATGCATGAGTCCTACATCTGTGCTGCATTATTGGTGGCCTCAAGACCATAATCATTCTATTGTGATACTAAAAACCTGGTGTCAGGAGACACCCCATAGATCCAACCTGAGCATGATGGATGCCTAAGATCACTTTGTAGGCACACGTGGTGCACTAGAGGTATGTTACACAGGCAATGCTCTGAGACAGTTCAACAGAAGCAAGAAGGGCATGGCATTTCCACGAGCCCATCTTTCAAATCATGTAACCACATAAATGCAAGGTAGGCAACATTAAGGGTTCACATGAAATGCTCTCACACACACAAGGCTCTGCAGTAAATCAATAATTCAAAGCTCTGAGCAGATACAACAAAGCCAAATTTGTTGCTGTAGCAGATTTTCCAAGGATCAAATTAAGATACATTTGGTAGTCAAGGGACAGTGAGAGATATACATCCTAGTTTTCACCTAGCTTCCAGTTTTTGACTTATCCCTAACTTTGAATATCTCTCACTTTCCCCATAGCAGAAAAAGGATCTTTTTTTTTTCTTTTTTCTTTCTGACCCTCTTACTCCATTTTCTGCTATCCACACACCAAGTCCTTTCCAGCATTTGCCATACTAGACGAACAGAAGATCTGTGGCCTCAGAGCTGCTAGGTTAAACTTCCTAAAGACTTCAGCAAACAGTGATGTGTAGTTATGCAATTATATATTTTCTAGCTTTTCTCTGCAGCCATAATTACTGGAAATTCACTATAAAAAACCAAATGTCAGTTGGAGCTTTTACTCACACTAATTAGAGTACAAACCAAATTTTTTCAGCTGAACTATTTACAACATAATCTTAAATAACATGAGAAATGTAATTTTGGAAAAAAACAAAACCAAAAACATTGTATAAGGGGTTTTTTTCAATTTATTCGAAGATGGGGTTTTATAATGAAGGAACCACTAACTTCATTGTAGTTTGTTGTCATATTGAACTAGAGCTCTGTCTATAGACAGCTTCTGATTAAAATAATACTGTTTATAGCATTTAAACAACATTTTCGCCATATCAGTTTTATCTGTCAATTTCTAGTTGAAGAATGTAATTTGAAAGCTGAAAGTAACAGTTAATAACTGCAGGAGTAATTCTTGGTTAACTCCCCAAACACTATGACTGTCATTATCCCCAGAGAATGCAATGTGACTCTGCTCAGAGACAGCAAGGCTTCTTTGACAGAATAAGCACTTGGGCTCTTCAATTTTCCCAAAAAGAGAGCTCATTATGTTCATATATAGATGCTGTTTATAAAGAGGGATAAATATTATTACTTCCATTTTGCAGAGAGGTTAACTGAGATCATGACTTGCTCAAAGTGCAACTTCAGTGGAACATTGAACAAAACTTATTCAAGCCATTATTGCTGCTCTCAAATTACTTGAATTTTTAAAACATTCTGAACAGGTACAGTCAGAGAAATAACAGCAGGCTTGATCTGCTTCAGCTGTTAAAGTTATGTTGTACTTTAATGCTTAATTCAAGCTAAACATTAAGGTCATTAGAAGAATCTGTTGAAAAAACTGTTATGAAGCAGGAAACTGAGTGCTGTGCCTATCAGACTATTACTCTTAACTGTTTCAGATGTAACATTAACTGGATTAGAAGAAGCAGAGTGGAAGAATTCTTGCTTGACATCTGAAAGCCAAAGACAATGGCTCTAAAATTAAATACCTTGCTTGGATTCCAGCAGACTAGCCTAAACTACAGGGAAAAAAAAAAGCGCAATTAAGATTATAGACCTAGTATACTTAGATTGAATTTTTACTATTTCTTTTTTTTTTTTTTTTTTTTTT
>VXBX01001802.1:1340695-1443045 GCA_013400415.1 Scytalopus superciliaris
TTTTAGGAATTTAAATAGTACACAGTAAATTAGATTTGATTTCTGGCAAATTATGCTTTGATACTGCATTCAGCAAGCACTGGCTTCAATCAATGTCACACTAAAGCTCTGTTATGCTAATAGCAGCTTGTGAGGCTGAGCAGGATGATATGGAAATCAGATGGTTGAACATGAATAGAAAGCACAGGCCATGTACGAGGGGACTTTGAGATGAGGGGATGGGGGGACCCTAAGGTTAATCACATCATGTTCAGAACTGTTTTTACAGCACAGAACAGTATTCAACTGCAAGAATAAAAATGGAGATAGAAAAGCATGAGCAGCAGTGAGCATTAGTTAGATTGTTCAAAATGGGAAGAATGCATTCTGTTGCACTATTTCTAGAATGTTGGTTTATGCATGATTGAAAGGATCTTTTATTCTATTAATAAATGTTTATGAAGGTAGACCCTGCTCCAGTGTTAAAGAGCTTTAGGGGAAAAAAAAAACCAAATGGAAATATAGCAAATTACTTCAAAGAGATGTATCAACTCTTCTCCAATCTTAATAGTTAGCAGAATCCCTAATCTGATGGGATGGATTGCATGCATTTCTCTCCCAGTACTGTTGCTGAATACTAAAGGTTACACTGAGCCAGCAAGAGCTGATAAAGCTGTGAGATGTAGAGAAGCTTGACTGAGACAGTGAGTTCATCTCTATTAGGTGAACCTGGGTCATCTGATAAGAAATGTGGCAGAGGATTCAGAAGGGGAGGGGAAAATTATCACATAAAAATGTGAATTAATAGCAAAAAGCACGCTGATCCCATATCAGGTACTAGTGACAGAGTTTTCTCAGCTGACCTTGTGATTTGTGATTCACATGGAATTCAATGATCCTAAGGAAATTTTATTATCATAACTTTCTCAAAGTACCTTTCTCAGCCCAGGGGTCCTGGGACTCGTACTGGTGATATTAGTTGATCAGTTATTGCTGATTTTAGTTAAAGTAGATATTGCAGCAAGTTTTATTCCAGTATTGCTACTGCAATAGGCTGGATCAATGGGTCAACACCGATTGTGTGAGGTTCAACAAGACCATGTGCCAGATCTTGCCCTTGGGTCACAGCAATCCCCTACAGTGCTACAGGGTGGGGACAGAGTGTGTGGAAAGATACCTGGTGGAAAAGACCTTAGGGGTGCTGGTCAGCAGTGGCCAAACATGAGCCAGAGTGTGCCCAGGTGGACAAGAAGGCCAATAGCATCCTGGCTTGTCTCAGCAATGGTGTGTGTCCAGCACGGCCAGGGCAGTGACTGTCCCCCTGTACTGGGCACTGGTGAGGCCACACCTCAAGTCCTGTGTTCAGTTCTGGGCCTCTCACTACAAGAAAGACATTGAGAGGCTGGAGCATGTCCAGAGAAGGGTAACGGGGATGAGGAAGGGTCTGGAGCACAAATCTGATGAGGAGCAGCTGCAGGGCCTGGTGGGGCTCAGCCTGGAAAAAAGGAGGCTCAGGGAAAACTTGATTGTTCTGTACAACTGCCTGAAGGGAGGTTGTAGCCAGGTATGGGTCAGTCTCTCCTTCCAGGTTACAAATGATATAAAAGAGGAAATGGCCTCAAGTTGCACCAGAGGAGGTTTAGATTGGCTTTTAGGAAAAATTTCTCTGCAGAAAGGACTGTCAAGTACTGGAACAGGCTGACCAGGGAAGTGGTGGATCACCATCACTGGAAGGGTTTAAAAGATGCATGGATGATCTTAAAGGTTTTTTCAAACATAAATGATTCTATGATTCTACCATAAAATATGAGGTTTTATTCAAACTTCATTGAAGCTGGTAGAAATTCTCCTATTGGCTTTCATAATCTTTGGATCAAAACCATTGAAAAAATAATATATTACAGGAAAAGAGTGACAGCAACAAATTTCAAGGGCTTAAATTACAGATTTGACAACCTTTAATTATAACTAATTTCAGTTGATAGTGAACTGCACATGAAATTCATCATGAAGATTACATAGGCAAGCTAAAGTTATAAAGATGACTGCTTCATTTTAAACTGCAATTTTTTATTACCCATAAATATGTTTCTATGACTGGTTCAAGGGGGGTAAAGAGAAATATGTAACATGTAAAATGTTCTAAGAAAAACTCAGGATAATGCTGGGGGAAAAGCTTTGAGGAACAAGTAGAAAGACACTGGTTGGTAAAGCACCAAGATTCTGTAATACTCAGTTCTGCTTCCAGCGGGGAAGAGACAGCAGAGCAACCCAAGATTCCCATCTCCCAGTCTTTTTCAGCATTGTATGTTTGCAGCAATAAACTAATTTCATTTGGACAAGCAAAGTTACACTTGGTGCAATAGTCAATACCTCTGTCTGCAGGCAAGAGAGAGATAAGACAATGTCGCCTCCCCAAATTCCTTTCTGACTTCTGAAACCCCACTAATATCACAATTTTCTTTTGCAAACCCATCAAAGACTTGAGGCTGGTATCTCAATACTCCTCTCAAATCCTTACTGCAAGACATGTGGCCACTTCAGCTGTTTCTGATATGCATGGATATTTCAAGAAATCAAACTCAGTTCCCCTCTTACTAAATACAGATCAAGCTTTGCCTCTAAGACATTTACACAAGAGGACAGCAGAAGCCCCTGGAGCTCCAGGCAAAGTAATATGTATTTTGAAAAGGGAGATAACCCTTGAAACCATCTCTGGAGTAGGGCTACTTATCTGTAACATCGCTTTGCTAGTTCCTGATACCAGCTTAGATAATTGAAGGCAGTACAGGAATTCATTAAAGAAAACAATAATTTCTAACTTTGTGTGTCATTGGTTAAATTTGTCTAGAAGGTTTTGCAGATATTGGACTTTTAGATGCTTTTGTGATACAAATGAAAAAACCCTGTAAGATCCTACTTACATGTCTTTTAACAATGTTTGCCCTTAGCATGGCATGAGCTGCCAAAAAGTGCAGATGCAAAAGTCTAAAAGTTTTAAAAGGTGTTTTGCAAGGCTACTATTGCTGATGGAGTAAATAGAGGAAAACAGAAAATATGTACTGCCTCAAACACCAGAAACCTGGGCTGATTCAGCAGTTCTTCCCTCATAAATTTAAATCTTCTTAATGGGTAATGAAAGTGATGTGTGGCTGTTAGGACAAAAAGTTATTAGTGCACTATTAGCTATGACTAATAATAAATCAAGGGTGTACCCTCTGACACAGGAGCCATTACAGAAGACTGAGAGGATGACAACTTAGGCCTATTAACTAATTCAGATCTTTCTTATCAGGGATAAACAAATGGAAGTTGAGGATGACCACTCCCTTTAAAGTGAAGAGACTTCTCAGTCTTACAGTGTGCTCCAATGATTAGGTGTGTTCACACAGGCAGTAACTTTTTAGCATGTGAGTTATAACTGAGCTACCTAGAAAACGGGTTTCCTTATTTAATCTGCCATGAGTATCATGTTAACATAGGAATCTATAACTATTCCCTAGGCTGCATAAGTGCAGTGGCCTTTGAAATAAATACATAGATCTCATTTTGTGGGATTTTTTTTTTTAAACTATGTTCTCTTGCTTGTTCATTTATAGTGCTCTTTTTCTTTCATGAATTCTTCTTCAGGTGAATGGTTCTGCCAAAAAAATAAGGAATGGGTACTCAAGTGATTCAAGAAGCCCTTTGCTAGCCCTTTGCTACTACTTCAAAATTATATGGGTGAGGTGGAAAAGCAGATGCTTGGTTTGGAGTCTTCTGAAAAGCAGCTTCCCATAGCCTAGGGAAGTAGCTGTAATCCATAGTTACTATTAACACTGACACTGCTTCAAAATTAGTCCTCACATGTCCTGCAACAATAGGTCAAATACACAAAAGTAGAAGCACAGGGGGCACCTGGGGAGAATGTTTGGCACACTGAATGAAAGGAAGCACTAAGGAAGAAGAATCAGAGCAAGAAGTACAGAGGGGAAAGGTTTCAGCAAGTTTATTACTTGCAGTTCTCCTGCAAGTGTCCTTCATGCTGCTCTTGTCCCATGGGAAGTGAGAAATTCCTTTTGTTTTGGTTTGGTTTGTTTGTTGTTTTCAAATGAACCATATAAAAACACAACAGTGTGAAAAGACCACACTTCAATCATTTGAGAATGCTAAACTTTCCTTCATATTAATTGTTCTAATTTTCAATTTAAATTCAGGTTCTGAACTTCACATATAACATTTTTATCCTTCAGTTGCTCTGAAACAGTGAAGCAGATAATCTCTTAAAGCATGGAAGCATAAGCACTTTTTTCTTTCTTTGCAAGAGGTGAAAGAAGTCTAGAGAATCAATAAATAAAAACCATTAGCTGTCCTATATATTTTGACATGTAGAATCTCTCTTTTATCCCTGGATGACCCAAAATAATGAAGTGGGATAAATCTTCGTGGTGGAGAAAAAGATTCTTCATTCTTCCCTACGACTAATGTCAGTAAGACAAAACTCTGAGAAAAATTATTTAAAAATCCAACTCTGTCTCCCACATAGCCAAAAAGAAAGTAATCTACTTTCTACTCCCCCATCCCCATTTCCAATGCTCTGAGTTCAACACCAGCACTTTTCCTGATCCCCTCCTTCTCTTTGGTTTACAGTGCATTTAAATATTTGTTTTAAATATCTTATCTTAATTTCATCTCGGCATTAGACTGTAGCTTGTTCTCATTTAGGCACACACCTCTATATTATTCTATCATGTCCAATCATCTCATTTAAGCAGTCCCTGAACCTTACAGATGCTGCTCAAAAATCTCCTCTAAAAGTCCTTCAATTAGCTTTGATGCATACAAAGAGAGAGAACACTGATTCTTCTGCCCAATAACTTCCATTACTCAGGACTTGAGTTAGGTAATGTTTTTCTTTATTTTTTTTTTCCCTCAGGTGTCAGATTCAGGATGTACGTTTTGCTCAGATCAGACAGAAAGATGTGCTCTCCTAAAATCTTAACACTTTAGCCTGCTTGCTTATGTAAACTGCACCATTATGGGATGGCTTGTGCTATTTTGGCTTCTGTGAGTTTACTAAACAAAACAAATTATGCCCACAAAAAGACATATAATCTGCCTTGATTCCCTTTTTTTGCAGGAGACAGCAGTGGGGCTTGCTGGTAATATGTTTAGAAAGAAAAAGCATACCCCTTGCTGATACAGTAAGATTTCATCAAAATAATGAGTGCAATCTGGTTATCTCCTTCAAAAAAACACGAATTCACATGCTGAAGAAAAGAGCTAAGGAGATGATGAGAAAAGAGCCTGGATAGGATAATAGGCTACATCTATAGTGAGAAAGATGACAAATTCCTGTGTTTTTTACCCTTGAGAATAAATAAGACTGAGAGGAGATACTCTGCTCAATTTAGGCCACTGTTAAATGAAGAGAGGAAAAGGAGTGAGGAAGAAAAATGACTATTTATTCCAACTGGCAGTGCCAGCATTCAAGGAATAGGGCATACAGTAGTTTTGCTGTTGAATAACACTGAGAAAATATCCAAATTGTAACATGGCTGGCAGCAACTGAGAAAAGAAAGTAAAAGGAAAAGTGAATGGATTAATGCATTGATTTCCACATACCTCTAGAAGTAAAGTAAGTGACTTCTTTTACAAAAAGGAAGGGAAAAGCTTGGGGAGAGGAACACATCAAAAGACCTTTTTTATATACTAATCTTCAAAGACTTATGGAGATACTCAGAAGCCACTGAGGTAAGAAAACTTTTCCTATTATTTGAGCACATTTTGGCAAAGTTAAAACATACTTATGCATTAAACATCTTGAAATTTTCCCAAGCTAGAGTTCAGCAATTTAAAAAAAATAAATTGATCAAAAAATCGAGCATTGGAACACTTCCTGCATTTGCTGGAACTGGGTTTTGTCTAAGAGAAACAGCATGAGAACTGGCACTTGGAGCCACAGTGGAATGAGCAGGATGCCACGGTATGACGTGTTAATAATTAAAGAACATACACTGTCATCTTTCATGCTTATATTCGAAGAAGAATCCTCCATCAGATTTGCTGTTTTTCTGTTCTGATCCCTATCTGAGAAACCAAATAAGATTTGGAGGAACTGGAAATGAAGCCAAGTTTTGTGGAACAGCATTTAAATGCTTGATGATTAATGTGCTCAGTGTCTATTTGCACAGCCATTCTGACCCACACACTGCAAACACTGTAATTCTATGACATCTGAAATGTATATGATTCAACTTCAAGCTAGCAAACCTTTGTCGAAGTAGACATGCTAAGGATTTCAAGAATTTTATACTGGTCTTTAAAAGTCTATGAAATATCAGAACAAATGAGCTCCATATTTGAATCTCTTACTGGTATAGGAAGAAATCTGAATTTCATTTTATGGCAATTTTTTAATCTGAAGACTTTTCCTATCTTTTTAAACAATAATGATGTTTTATTCTTTCATGTAAGGAAGAAACAAATCCAAAAAGCCTAATGTCCACTGGTGTCCTTATGCTATTCTGAAAATTTCTCTAAGTGATAGCAGACAGGAAGCACAGCACATTTTGGTATAGATCTGAGATTTCCGCCACAGAAAGATGGCACCGTAGTGCCAAGCATGATCTCATCTCTTCTGCCACACACCAATCAACATTACTGGTCTTTTAAAAATCCTCAGTGTCTCAAGTGAGGGTGGTATGTTCATGAATGTAATAAAAATAAAAAGCATTCATCCTGTATAGACTTTATCTACAAGAGATGGGATGAAAGAGAATAAAGATAATTCTTTCTCACTTACCAATCTGAACCATATGAGCAGTGCAATTTCTAGTCACAACACCTAATACAGTTCTGTTTAAAATACAGCCCTTTTTATTATGTTTCATGCTGTACTATTCTTAATAGACCATTAAGTCATGACAGGCTGATTTATGTTGTGAAAACTTCCCAGTGCAGACTGAAATGCATCATAGAGTCACATTGCACTTAAATGTGAATAGACTGCATTCAATTAATATGAAATTTGGACAATTCATGGCAGGTGTCTTATCTGTTTGTCTCTTCTTTGACACAGTAGGGAAGTTAAGTTTGGTCTCCCTTTACTTCTTTAGTTAATTCCAAATACTTGATTTTTATCCCAGTGGCAAAACTGTCTAGGTATTTGCTGCAGGTCACTTCTTTCTGGGAAGATGAGTTATAGCCTATGACAAGAAACTGAGTAAACTTGACACTGCAAAGCAACTGAAATGCAAAAAACTGTATTTTCACTTAAACTTAGTTGAAATCAATTTTCAAACTGAGTAGTACTCTGTCATTTGAATGACTTTTCAGATGATTATTAGAAAAGTAACTGGGACATCAAACAGATCTTCATAGATCTTCTATTCAAAGGTCCTCTGTCTCAAAGCACTATGCTTCTAGAATGAGCATCAGCGTTACTGTCAGTGGGACTACATGAAACTTTTGGGCTCTTCCCAACTATTACGCTTCTTTCAGCAGCTATTCTCCTGCCCAGCTGCCATAAGAAATACAGCAGAATGCAAAAGTGATAAAATTCATCTGGAAAATCCATTTTATGAGTGAAATAACCATAAAAAGGTCTAAATACGGATAAATATCCTGTTTTCTAAACCCATCTGTTTCAAATCCTGTCAGAAATCTTTTCAAAAGGTTATAAATAAGAGAACATCTATTTTAGAAATGGGCAACGCATTTATTCCTGGCAGCAAATTCAAACATGATGAGTAATCTGGCATAGAGCTGTTAAATTCACCAGCTGCCATCCACCTCAGACAGAACCATACCTCATTGTATCTATAGTATATACCATTTGTTAATATCTGCTTGAACCAAAGATAGTAATTGGTAACCCCACTCCTGAATTTTCCACTCAAACATTGAAATTCAAATAGAAATATCACACCTAACAGAATAGAAATACTTGAAACAGACAAAATCTCACTAGAGAACAAAAAATATTTTGTTTGAAGCAAGAATTACAACCCTGGCACGTTAAAAATATATTTCTCTATTCTTCAGGGACAAGACACTGGAAAAAAAATAAATTGTTTGGTCTTGTTTAAAACACAATAAAGATAAAACATGTCTGCTTTGAATTAGAGGCAGTTATGAAAGGCAGAAATACCTAGATAATTCTCTGGCTTCCCTACACTTCAACATATACATAAATATCTAAATATACTTTGGTTAAAATGCCAATCTCCTAGAAAGCCATGAGCTTAATGACATTAATGCTTACTTTAGTTTCCTTTTGGTAAGGAGAGGTATTTTTGCTCTGCATTCCAGTTAATTTCCTGAACAAAAAAATGCTACAAGATCTGACTCACCATTCTTTGTCAAATGACAATTTTAACAGAAGATCACTTGGGTTTCTTGGTGGAGAGGGAAGTTCCTTTGGTTTGCCTTACCAGGCTTTAATTTTTTTTTAAAAAAACAGGTTAGGTAGCTGCCTGTTTTGCCTACTCTTGAATGAAACAGAGCTATGAACTGTAGAAATCAGCTTCATTTCGGGTACTTAAGCACAAAAGTCAATAAAGATAGACATTACCATTGTCTGCAGGTACAAGATCACACTGACAGACACTGATCTGCTTATACACAGTAATCACAATATACACATTTGTATGGGAGTTCTATATGTCAAGTGCCTTTGGGGTTGGACTTAGAAATCTTTCCAGAAGTCACAAAGATAATAGCTAAGTTACATAATTGGATAAAGACCATATGCCCATATAAGAATTATTTTAAGACCAACCATTCCAATTTTAGTTTCCGGAATGATGTAAAAGAAGAATTTTCTTCGTCCCAGATATTCTCTTACAACAAAATAAAATAGCCTAGGTAGGAAATATGTGAAATTGCTCACAGCCTGATCACACAAGGGGACCATACACCTGGACAAAGTAACCAGAGACCAAGAGCTGCTATATAAGCTTTGAAGATGGAATCAGTGATGATTCAATGGCCTGAAGAGTCTTAAAAAAGAATCAGTGCTCTGAAATGAGACACCATCAACACTGCTGAAACCTATAATTTTCTTGTGAATCTCCACTCATCTATTTTATGTGGCTTTCACACAGTGAAACAGTCTTTATTTTGTGATTTTTCTTTTCTTGTCTTTTTTCTAAGAGTCAGCAAAGTGAGAAAAATATCTAGAAGTAAAATACTTTTAATCTTGTGGCATTTCTCAGTAAATGAAGAAGCAGCATCTCCCAACAGGAAAGGTTTACCTTAGAAGCATACTAAATTTCCAACTACAGTTTCCAAGTCAAAGAAAATTTTCTTGCAAGTTTACTCCCTTTTCACACTGTTACAACTCCTGGGAATTAATTTCTTAAGGACCAGTGTAATGCCAAAGTAATACAGTAGTGATTTGGATTTAAAGCTTGCTATCAAAATTCCAAATGAAGAAGAGTGAACTTCTATTCTGACCAAGGAATTCTCCAGGCTTGGATAAGCCATACCAAGACTGCAGAGGTGTTTGGCTTGGCTCTAAGTTTGCTAGTTCAAGCAAGCTAATAAGATGGGATCACCTTAGTTCTGGAAACAGAGGCCTAACCCAAATCTAATCTTTTAATTATTCCACCCTTTCTTCCTCCAAACTTGGAACTGTGAAGAGCTGAGATGAATTTAAACTCACAGACTTTAATGAAATAATATGACAAAAGTTTTGAATAAAGACTAAATCCCTCATCAATCTCCATAAACACCAGTAACAACTCCTTACACTAATCCAAAAAAAAATCAGAGAAACTGTATTATTCTAAAAGATACACCTAAACACAAACAAGAAAAATCAGAGAAGAGCAACTCACGAAATTAAATCCATATAGGCACAGAGTAAACATCCATGAAAGAAAATTAAAAGTATGTTCAGGATATTTCTGAACACAAAAAGTGTGTTTTAGCTACTGACAGTTGCCAAATTTT
Organism: Scytalopus superciliaris; assembly: GCA_013400415.1. Taxonomy (NCBI): domain Eukaryota; kingdom Metazoa; phylum Chordata; class Aves; order Passeriformes; family Rhinocryptidae; genus Scytalopus; species Scytalopus superciliaris. Next base: position 1,350,611 of record VXBX01001802.1, read on the forward strand.
CATTATACTTAGCTATATTTTTGTATATTTTCTGAATTTCAAAGGCATTGGAAAATTTCCAGTGTGGGAATTAAAATCCAGAAGTTGTCTTCCTCAGGACTTGTTTTTCAAAACAGTCTGCATCCTACACAGTGCATTTCAAACTGCACCTCAAGATGACCCAAGGGCAAAAATCAATGATGAACTTTCATAACAAGCACAGAAATCTACTCCATCCCCTCTTCAATTTCAGGACTACTTCTTCAGTTTTCTTTGAAAGATACAAGGAAGACAGGACATGCAAAGCCTGTGCTTTTACTGCTGTGCAATAAAAGCATGATGAGCAGATCATTTAGGGCCTGGTAGAGGCTCACCAAAGTCAATGCAATCTTTTCCATTGATTTTGATGGCTTTTACACCAGGCCCATAAACAGACCATTAATAACATCTAAATGAGTGATTTTGGCTCAGTATCACCACACCGACCCCTATTCACTGATTGGTACTTGGTGATTTGGCAAAATGAGTTTATACACAACACATCAGAAAATATAAAGTTCAGAAACAGCACTTTGTCAGTCAAAATCACTTGCCTGGTGTTAGACAGTTACAACTATTAAGCGCTGGCTGTTCATTTCAGCCAGTTAAATGCTGTTGCAAATGAAAGATGAAGCACTGCATGAAGCCATGCTAAAATGGATAGAAGGATGGTTACTTACCAACGGGGCGAGCTGTTGACATTACAATGGTGTAGTGAGAACATAAAAAAGAAATTAAAAAAAGAAAAGAATATCTGTCAGAATGCATGACGTGTAATGTTACCTTCCACTATGGATTCTACCATGATTGCTAATCCCTCAAATACAGCCTAAGTAAAATGTTTACTGTTGTTATTGTTTAGTCACGTGCCACTATTATCCCATTTACTTGAGCATAGCATCTGAACAAGCTGACTGGAACCATTCTCTGAGAAACATTTTTATTATCTTCGCATGCCATCATCAAGTATCATTGTTAATGCCTGATAAAAGAAAAATTGCATTGCATTAGCACAAACTTTTAGATCCCGATGAACATATCCATCTAAGCCGCACGCTGCCGCTTGCCATGCCAGTAGATGCAAGGCATTTGCTTTCTGAGTCAAATACCAATTGAATTTTAAGCATGACCAGTCAGGACAGCAGTAAGGGCTACACAAAGCCCAGGACAGTTTTCCTCATTCAATAAGGGCATGAAAGCTTACAGCACAGTGTTTTTTCCTCACTGACAGGGCTAATGAAAATATAACAAATAGGCTGAAATGGGTGCAGGCACTTCAACCCAGAACTTCCCAAATCACTCCTTAGATAACTTCTACTTCCTAAAAAAATTGCTGCCAAATGATCGACAAGTTAATGATGTTTCAGGTTGATATCAAGATTGAAAGCTGCTGCTGCAACGAGTGATTTTTTGATTATAGCAACAGCCCTTCATTGTACTTGTGCTGGGAAAGAGGGCTGTCAGTCTTTTTGTTAATAAAATATAAACATCCCATTCAGAAGACCTGAAAAGTTGGACCCAAAATTGACTCCAGGTTGCATCTGTGTAGGAAAGCTTCCCTTATTTTAGCAGCAGACATAACGACACATTTCTGAGCAAAAGCACTTTTTTTTTTTTTTTTTTTTTTTTTTTTTTTTTTTTTTTTTTTTTAAAATTTTCCCTNTTTTTTTTCTCTTTTTAAGAATATTACCAACTCCATGTGCTTATGTGCAGGCTAGGGTTAAACGTAAGACATGCAGATTTAGAGGTAATAGAGCATGCAAGTACCTTCTTAGCTCTCAGCATTTCCATGGCTCTATCCTTACTTTGGCATACCCATTCACTTAACTGTTTCAAACCTGCTGTGCCCTTTCTCACCCGTCATCTATTGGAACACTTTTTGGCTTTTAGAATCATGGACATATTCCTTCCTCTGCAGAAAGATGAGGTGTAAGTGATATGCATCTTTCCAAGAGAGTGCAGGAAGTCTGACTCACAGAACTCAGATTCTGGTGTTGTTTGTGACAGTATAATTCACCCTTCCTGACCAGGAGCTAAGGCTTGCACTGTTATCAGGTTTCCATATGCAACTACCTGGCACGCCTGCAAGGAACAAGGTACCCTCAAGAGAAATTTTGAAATGCTAAGTGTTTTTGCTCCTCTATATGACAAGTGGTTACAGTAAACCTAGTGTCAGATAAAACTGTTAGAATTTTAAGAATTCTGAATTAAGTCTTTAATTAAAAAGACCATTGCTCGTGGTCCCTTTAATGTCAGTGGGAGTTTTCCCAGTCCTTTGTTTTCAGAATATTCAGAGCAATATACTTCTCTGGTGAATTTCTTGGCTTTCCTCATATTCTGTCATATCTTGAAAATTTAATAAGCTTATAATATCATGGCTTCCTTTGTATTAGATAAACTTTATGTATTTGACTGTAAATGACAAACCTAGGGGGAAAAATATACAAGATAATAAAAACCTGCTTTTACTGTAGGAAAATAGATTAAATTATATATTTCCTTGGCTTTGTTTTGTTGGTTCTTTTTTTTTCACTTTTCATCAGGTTCAAGCTTCAATGATTCCAAAGGATTTTTTTTTCTTGATTCTAACTATTGTTTATGTCACAAGTCTGGGTAGCAAATCTGAAAGGCTTGCTCCAGTAATGTACACAGTGGACATGGTTCTAGGACTGTTTAAAGGTTAGTTGAATTTGTTACCAGATTTACAGGATACTGCAATCCTGCCTGTGACAAAGGAACAGAGTGAGACTATATCTGGGAGACTATTTTGCTGTGTGACTGTTTTTCTCATGTTCCAATACAGAAGAACAATCTCTTACATAAGCATGCAGCAGGTAAACCTATTTCTTCAGCTTTAAACAGGAAGAGCTGCATTGTCACTTACGGTCTAAAGTGAACACTGAGGTAGCATTTTAACAGATGGATTATCACAATACTCTCTTTTCTTTGTTACATACTAACATCTCTCCCTCTACAAAGCCACTCGGTGCTTTTTTTTTCCCCCTTTGAATTCAGCAAATTAAACTGAACTGTGTCCATGCATTAAATGGATGGAAATGGAAGCTGGCCTCTTGGGTCAGTTGACCCCAGTTCTAATAAAGCAATCCATTGAGACTTTGAACATTTGATTTAATGTGTATGAAAAGAGGAGGACAGATAAAGCTAAAAATGTTTTTATTAACCTTTCACAGCTCTACTGAAAACCGTCAGCATGCACCACTAAGCTGTGAAATAGTGTCTGCATGATATCCATTGTGCCAAATTGCTGCTTATCTTTTGGAATGTAGTAATAACTATTATATTCTATTTACTCATATGGAAATATTAGCCTACAAACTTTTTCTCTCCCCATAATCTTTAGTATGTCTATATCTACTGTCACAAAAGATATTTTGTCAACTTATTATTCTACCAGCCTTAAGGCCTCCTTACCAAATCAAAGAGCAGCACTTAACACTGAGTGGATACTAGAGACTACAAACATTTTAGGACAGAATATGTTAGTTTTTACCTTGCAATACTTATAAAATTGAATTAGAATTTTCTCTTGCCTTTGGCTATGGTTTATCTTGCAGATGAAGGGTTATGGTAGAGAGTTTAATTATAGCAGAGCTAATCACATAATAATATTACCTGCATTATGTTTGTCATTAATATAGTTACCATATTCCTTACACTTCTTAGAAAAAGAAACGTGAATAATAGCCTAAACTGATGGCCTACAATTATGTAGTGCTTGCTTATGCATATATATGCATCTGTTCTTCAATAAAAACACATTGAAACAGTTCTTTAACTGCAGGGACATCCTATCCTATTGAAGACAATTAACATTTTGCCTGAGATATCAACAGGACCAGGATTTCACCTAGGTTGTAAATCAGTGCAGCACCTGCAATTGCAAAGGGTATGTGAAACCCAAATAATGCCAGGGTAGGATGTGGTCCATTTCATCAGAAAACAATTTTTCATATAGGACACAGGCCCTCCCTCTGTGGGAACACTCACCTCGCACAGTGAGGGTAGCAGAGGCTTCCACTTTTCCAACTCTATTCTCAGCAATGCAAGTGTAGGTTCCTTCATCCGTGCCCATGGCTTTCTTAATGCGCAAAGTGTAGTCATCTTTGATGTCATACCTGTGTTACAGAAAACCAATGAAAACTCCTTTTGTAGACAACAGAAAGGAACAAAAACTACACCTGGAATACACCACTCTTAATTTACCTTGGAGCCAACTTTGGAAGACAAATTATTATCTAGCATTAGATAATTCCACCAAGTATTAATCTTCATGACATTTTTATTGCACTCTGCATTAGTTGGAAACTTTACATAAAATTAGTATTGCTATGTTCACTCAGTATTAGGGCCTTATTAATAATATCATTCACTTTGTCCTTGATCTAGAGCAATAAGACAAAATTAAGCTATCAGACATCAGTTATCAATACATGACAGTTCAGGCTTATCATGCCTTTAAACCACGTGAGCCACACGTTTTACCTTTTGCTGATTTGGAAATTTCCCATTATATACAGTTTTTCCCTACAGCAGCAATCCCTTAGGGAACTGTGAGCGTGTTGGTAGGATCTGACACTACCTGATTGCAAACAATAAAAAATATACTCAAGGTCTGGAATGTGACATTTACTGAAGAGGCACATTAAAGTAGATTTATCAATTTCACAGAAATACCACAAAATGATTCATTAAGGGTGAACAATAACGTCTTCTCTTTCTTAAAAGACACTAGAAACAATTCAATTACACTTTGTCCATTTCTTTGTTTCTCATGTTGCAATAATTCTAAAACTATGAGGATGTATAAAATGTGAATTAATATAAAGTACTTCAACATGCAGTTAACATTCATTCTCAAGGCATTTAGAGTGCTTATACCCAGAAAAATATTTTCAGTTGAACTGTTATTATTCTGCACAAGTCATGCCTAACAAACTATTTTAGGCTCTCATCCAAAGCTCATTAAAGTCAATGGGAGACTTCATCTTGTATGAAATGTATTTGGTTCCCAAATCAGGAAAACCCTGAATTTCAGTATGGACATTTTAATCTTGAAACACTCTCTTGTAGAATTATTTCCAACAACACTTCTTCTTGACATAGTAAGCCCATGATACATAAAGTCACCTTGAATGTAAAGTTGGTTTCAGATTCTCATGTACCAAACAATGAAATAGGAATATGAAACTGAAGATCAAGACTTCAGCAGATGCCAATTTCTCACTGTATACACACTCATGACATAACTTCAGAAGGACTAGTTTGCCTTCTCTTTGTCATACAGTAAAGACCTTGCAGACTTGTTCAGCAAACATATTTAAATCATAGAGCACCCTTAAAAGCTTTGATGAATAAGAATGCAATGCAATTAATTAGAGGAATGTTGTTAGGCTCTGCGAGCACTTTTAAATGCTTTGGGAATGTGAAACACAACTTTTTTTGTACATAATATAAAATGTTATTGGTTCTTTTAGTATAGATTTGTAAAGAGAGCATTGCATGCTAAAGGACTTTAAAAATTCTTAACTCCAAGGGCCCTATATGTTGAAGCATTTAAGGGTTCTGTTAGGCCTAATTAAAGCTCACAATATCAATTGGAGTATTACTAGCAATTCCAAGAATAAAGAGCAGTCAAGACATCTTTTCATACTCACTACAACTTTGTTCTATATTCAGTAAGTCCATTCTATTAGCAAGAAATAATTTTAAAGACCAAATTGTCAGAGTTAACACATATAATACTTATTTTCTTAGGAGTTACAATTAATTGTTTGTCTACGCAGTATCTCATTTTTAAGTAATGAAAAAGAGATATGTCAACGAAAAGAATAAGGAGATGTCATGGCAAACTTCAGAAACTTGTAGGAATATTTTTTTTGCCATCCTAATGCCGTTGGGGAAGTGGGGGAAAGTTATGATGCTAGAGAACTTAATATGCAGTTTCAGGAGCACTACAGGTCTATTGCAACTGCATTCAATGGCCACATGCAGCTCAGGAACACTTCTTGACTGCTGACAAATTATTTCATTTTACATGCTGTGCTGCATTAGTCAGTGGCAAATAGAAATCACTGTTTATGCAAAAGAGAAAAGGCAAATTTTCCCCCCTTGAAAATCTCAAGAATATGACAACAGTATCCGACACTGATGGAGCAGTTACTTGTCCTTGGTGACCACCGAGTTGCTTATTTTCTTGACATGAGGCCAGCCCTAGGAGCCTAAAAATATACTTTTGTATTCAGGTCCTGTAAGATGAGAAAACTAAGATCAGTTGTAATATAAATATGAATTGGATATAGGAATCAGAGTTATAAAGTAGGGCAACAATTAGCCCTTTATGCCATCAATTTCTTATTTTTCCTTAAATAGGACAAATAACATCCCTGTGGTTCACTTACCGCTGCCGAGAGGAAAACAGACAGGCAGCAGGCTGGTATCTGACTGAGGGGTTGCTTGAACTGGGAGGCAGGCAGCCTGGGACAGGGCTTTCCAGTCTGCTCTGGGCTGCAGCTGACTCGCTCTTCTTTCTCCCTGTCCCCGATGTGGTGGTGCCGGCATGCCAGCCAGCTGCCTTGCAGGCTCCGGCAGCCTTTATGCTTGCACCTGCCAATCATGCAAATTGTGCATAGGCTGCTGGAGGAAGGAGCCAGCTGCATGGCATGCCAGGACGCAGAGTGAGGGTGCAGCCATCATCTCCCACTTGGGTCGTGAAACGGAGGGTGGTGTAAACATGTCGCTCTCACGGTCCAGTTATCAATTACTTCAAGGACAGGTTCAGCTCTCCCAGGCTGCTTCTCCAGCAAGGCCATACTGGGTATTTGGACCACCCTGACAGAATGTGCCATCTAGCAATTAGATTCATACACAGATGGACCCATGGGACATTACAACCATCTGCTGTCCTGAAGTATTGATACACTGCCCCTCAGTCATCTGTTCCACCCGCACTGTCCCCAGAAGTCAGCATGGTTCAGTGAAGAGCTTTGACAGATGAAGCAGGCAAGAAGAAAACTGGCTTTTAGCCTGATCCACAGCAGCACAAGAAGCTTGTGCAAGAAAGGGACTATGAAGAAACCAGGAGTGAAGACTAAATATCTGTTCAGTTTCACAAGCATCCACCAGTGCATCCTTGAAGAGTGTCTCGTCTCCTCTCTGTCCCACAGCCTCATACTCTCACAGCAAGATGTTTTCACCTGAGTTTCTGTGGAAGTTCACTCTCACCTGGATTAGTGCTACAGAACACTTGGGAAACAGGATCAAGGCCTTTCTCTCTGCTACTACCAATCACAGAGAGGACTCCCGGACTGACAGTGGAATGGCAGAAAACCAGAGTGTAGTGGTTAAATTGTTCCTTAATGTTGCCAGTGCACTAAGAAGGCAATGCCTTCAAAATATGTGCAGTGTCAAGAAACAACTTGTGACATATTGCCCAAATAATGCTGAGTTGCAGCCAATTATTGCTAACATTCAGCTAAAACCATGGGGCGGCAGATATCAGTTTCACTTATTTATGGCCATCTAATTGATTTTAAGTACTTCTCTTTGTTAAACATTCAGAGGTGCTTCACCATTCAGTTTAGCTTAGACTTCAGCCATCAGACTGAGCTGGGAGAGGTCTTTTAAACAACTAGTCAGTTTGCGTCAGATATAAACCAGCCACTTCTGGGCACCATGTTACATAATTTCTGTTCTACAAGTAATAGAGCAGGTCTGCCTTTAATTACCCGAGAAGGAAGGGGCTGGCAGGGGACTGGCAAGGAAGAAAGAAAGAGAGAAACAAGAGGCAGATGAGAAAACACTGCTGGTGAGGAAATTCTAATAGAAATTGGGTGATTTTGAGTGAAATCTGGCAGTCTCTGGCACATATGAATGCATTCATTGTTGCTAGTTTTGATTAATGACAGTTGTACAATAGTGTGCTGACAGTCACTGCCATACAGACACAATTTTTTTTTTTATATGAAACACTGCTGAAAATGCAACCCAATCAGATTTGGCCCCTGAACAACATGTGCTATCATCACTGTACCGTGAATTGAGATTGATTGGTAACCAGCTGTGACAAAGTGGGAAAAAGAGCCTTGTCTTTTTCAAGAAAAGAAAAGAAGAAAAATAAAAAACTGAATTGTGTCAAAACCATTACCATCTGCTCAACTAAATAACAAATAAAACAAAACACATTAACTGTTTTTAAGTATCACAAATTAATGTACTGAGGTTGAATTCATGTATTGACTTAAGCATCTAAGAATAAACTTGAATTAACTGGTTTTGTCACAGTTACAATTTTCCCTCCCACATTCAAAAGTGTATCTGTTCATACTCAGCCACCAATCACCCATGGTCACCAAATAAAATAAAAAAAGAAAAAAAATTACTGAGCTTAGAGAGATTTAGCTATATGCCTTTTTTTTTTTTTTTTCACTTGATATACCTTTTCCAGAGTGTTTCACAGAACCTCTAGTTTCCAGATTTTCAAAAATGTGCAAGCAGCTATGCATAAATATATATGCACCTCTTGTCATTTGCACAGGTAGCAAAAATGTGTCTGCATCTGGAGTCATTACATTTCTAAATATCCAAGTTAACTGCTAATGCAAGGATGTACTTGCTTTAGCAGTGTATTTTAAACTTCACAGAATTCCTGACTAAATTCAACAAATCCAACTCAAAAAGCTTTGTTTCCTCCTAAAGGGAGCTTGCAGGAGGAAAAAGTCCCATTTTAACTGTTGCAAGCTGATGCCACTGGCCTTGAAAAATGTAAATCTGTTTATACCAGGCATCTATTTTCTTTTAAAACATTATTGTAAATAAATAATAAAAAAAGATCACTCAAATAATATAAGCTTTGTATGTACACATTGTAGGCTTTTTTTTTTTTTTTTGGGGGGGGGGTGTCAGGAGATGGCAGAAAAATCACTTTGCTCTATTTCCTTTTGCCTGTTTGCCAGACTATTTTGCAAAACATGCACAAAGCTTCAAGATTGCTCACAACATCGATGATTAGGAAGCCCAAATAGAGAGATGCTACTGGCCAAAACCAGAATAAACAGGAGGTAGTTAAGGAGGCTCAAGCTTCTGTCTCCACTTCTCTTTTGTGGCGCTGGCACTTCAGCTCCCAGCATAGTGCCACAGCTTTTCACTGGCTCCAAGATTCTGTGCCAGATGGAAGGAGCCAGAGGGAAGGTGCAGTGAGATAGGAAGTGTGAGCTCGTTACCTGCTTCAGAAGCAGAAGGGAGAGCCTCCATTCCCACTGGCAGTGCCCCACTCCCAGCTCCCTTACAAAATGGAGTTTTGCTCACTTCCATCCCGTGCACTGACAAGTGGAAGAAGAAACAAGACCAAACCTATGTGAGTGACAGCTTTCTGGGGGAAAGATAAGGGAGTCTCTGGTTTTCTTTCCCTAGTAAACCTGAACCAGCAACAGAGAGCATGAATATGTATATTTGTGTACACTGGTCTCAATTACTCTGCTGTGCCCCTGAAATGAAGCTGGTTGCTGCTGGGTGTCTCCAAGACACTGCTTACAGCTATGATAAATGGAGCTACCAGGGGGCGATCCCCAGGGTGCTGACAGGATGGCTACTGCTCACACCCACACATCCGGATTCCCATTTATCTTTTGGCTGTGCCTTCCATGCCAGAGAAAGGTAGAAGAACATGTGACATTACCTTGAATTTCTTCCTGCAAGGCATATAGGCAAGCAGTCATACTAAAAGGTTCACTGGCCTTATTCCATACAAGAACCAGAGAAAGGGCTATATGACACAGGCTACTATTCACTACTTTGATTTTTCTTGAAGTATGCTGACAGCAGGTTCTGCTTTAGTCTGAAAGATCTTATGGGTTCTGATCAGCATTTTATTTATAAGTGTTGGAGTAGGCACTCTCACTTGTGATAATATAAAACAACAAACCCACACTGCACTGTGTTTTAAACCAAAGTGTACAATAAAATGGCCTAAATTTCATGAAATACAACTGTTACAGTTACTGGGCCAACATTGTGAAACCATACCTGTGTCCAATAAAATAGTGTTTTCCAAATTCTCTGGAAGCAATACACTCCACAGTACTGCTCTTTCATGCAAACAGACAGGTGTGACTGCACATGACTAGTGCCTCACAAAATCAAGAGCCAAGCACTCAAAAGAAAACCAAGAAATTAAAATGAAACTGTTTTTTGATTCTCTTGGAAATAGTTTGGAAACAAACAGAAGTTCAGAACAAAATATATGTTTGGGAATCAATGACTCAGTGAAATATATCCAAACCTATGCAGGCTCCATCTTTTACCTCTACCTCTCTGCACAGAGAAGTGTACTCACAGGGAATTACCACATGATAATTACCCAAAATGGGCTTCTGATTTGATTTTAGCTCCAGACAGAGTTCCACATTGCAGAAACTGGAGCGTCAGTGGAAGTATGATCTAAGAGACCATGTAATGACTTGGCATGGAGACCTATCCTCCCATCACCAGCAGTAGTCCTTTCCCTCACAGATGAGACACATTTGTCAGGCACTCAGGGAGGTTTGTATTATTAATGCCTATGTCATAACTTCATCCATCAGAAAACTACCCTTGATTTCTGAGTTATCTGGTTTCGTCCAGTTCTGGTTTTGAAATGATCCTGCAAGGACTAGAACACAGTGAGAAGATCTGACCCCAGACCAGCATCTTGCACTCAAGTAAACTTGGCTTGATGATTTTTTTTTTAACACTAGCACATAGATCATCAGTAGTTTGAAATAAACAGAATTTGTGTTTGCCTATCTATTATTATTTGCCTTAAGCACGATGAATGATTACTATAGACTTGTCAGAGAACTGAAGTATTTTCTAATCAGTACTTTGAATCAGTAACCAACCTTGAAGTGGTAATTAAAAATGAAGTCATATTAACGTTTTAAGGAAAGTGCTTCAGCATTGCAGTTGAGCCAGAAGTCATAGTCTTAAAAAGTATATTCTGCAAATATTTAGGACTTACCAACGGAAACTTAAAATAGTTCTCAAGGTTAAACTTTACAACTGAAGTGTTTTCACTGAGAGTGTAAGTTTATTTGTTTTTAACTGAGATGACAACTTTAGTATCCCATGCAGGGATGGAATATGTTAAAGCAGAAGAAATCCCTGCAGACCAGCCTTCCTGGTAGCATCAATGGTCAGAGCTCTTGAATCTTACTTCCATTTGAACATAACTGCCAGCTTCCATCTCCCTGCTCTCCTGAGGGGTTTATAGAAAAATTGTACAGTTAATTATCTTTACTTTTTTGTTTCATAATTTTAATAGTGAATAAATTGGTCATAGTGATCTTAAACTGTTCAATATCCCTATAATTTTCAAGAAAGAAGGCAATCTAAATATTATAAAATTTATAAATAGAGTGTATAGAATATGTGATTATTAAGTTTTTACTTAGCATAATCTGCTTTTCTGATACTAAAGAAAGATTTAAGCACTAGAAAAAGTATTTTGAGTGAAATTCTACATTAAATTTTTTGTCTCCTTCCTGCAAGACTTTTTTTTTTTTTTACTGCAGCCTTCTGTGAGTGGAAAATTCAGAGAAACCCAAATTTGAGGCTACTACTATTGGCATTAAATTTTGTTTCTGAACTGTGCTAGTGACTTCATTAACTCCCTGAAATTTAACTACTTTAGGATGTTAAATAAGAGAGAATAAAAACAAAACAAATGTTCTCCTGTGACAATACTATTTGAACTGCACTGTCAGTGATCACTTCATAGATCACCAATGGTTCACATGTCATAAAGAGAAAACATGCAGGCAGGAGTGCTAGTTGACACAATTCTTTTATGGTTGCTGTCCATGGAGTTGTAATGCTATTTTTTCAACCTTGACCCTTTTGTAAGCAACTGGAGACTGTTTTCATGAATCTGCAAACAGACTGCCTGAAACAATAGCTCTTCTTCAGCTCTGTGGTGAGAACTGACACTTAACATGAAACCAATTTAAATGTCAATGTTATTAACCATTTCTGTACTGATCAGTCTAGCAGAGCCACAGATCTAAAATTTTTGTTCACAGCATTTAATATTTCAGACAAATGGAATGGCAGGTAACTAGTGGGTTAAACTATAGACCTCTGGGGTAACTGTGGGACGATGCAATTATAGGACTTTACTCAATGTCAAGCTTTGAGGGATTTAAAATGTAAAAAAATACTCTCATTTACACATTCACTTGGCCATGTATTTCTCAAAAAACTGTAAGGAATATTTTTCTACTTACAGAGCAGGAAGGAATCAGTGACAGGCAAAATATCAATCAGAGAAAAGGGATGCTCAACCAAAAGAATAACAGAAGGATATACCCCACAAGCACTGGTGTACATCACCGTGATGCTATATACACAAAAATTAACCAATCCCTGGATCCATTTTACCCCTCATCACCTCTTTGTCTCTAAATGATATCTCTGGCTTTAGAGAAGTTTCCACAAATGATTCAACATAACAGCTAAAAAGATGCTTACACTGCACTTTGCTGAAATCTGCCTCTGTTCACTTGGGCTCCACGGACTCAGCAAATTGCAGTGCAGCTCCCTCTGTGCCAGCCATGGTAACAACACCCTCTGCAGACTGCATCTACTCCCTCCAGATGTATGGAAGGATACAAATAGCATATTAAACCTCTTTCTTTCACTGTCTCCTTTTGACAAGCTATTAAGAGCATCCAATCTTCTTCCCTATGCTCCTCATAAAGAGACTTAATCTCTCCTTAATGCTTTAGCTTAGGGAAAAGAAAAAAAAAAAAAGAAAAAGAAAAAAAGATGGACATGCAAATCATACAGGATCTAACCAGAGGTGACGAAGAGTACATGTGATATGGCTAATATGAAAAACATCTTTTTCCCTTGACCCTTTATTTTAAACCATTAATTGTTATTAATTGCAATAGAAATTTGCTGATGTAACCAAAGATTATATCCATTACACTACTAAAACACACTCTTTACTCTAATTAATTTTCAATACACATTAGACTGCATTTTGTTACAACCGGCACAGATATTAACTCGAACAAAGCACACAGCACTGTAGTGTTATTAACTCATATTTCATTGAAAGGTCATTCTCCCCTTGGTTGTATCTAGAGGGGGCTGTAGTTAAATACCTTACTATCCCATCCACAGAATATAAATGGAATTATGTAGCACTGTTGTTTAGTTGTAAAAATTACTGTCTCTCTTGCTTACTTACAGGTCATTCAGTGGTCATGAATGTGATGTGTTGAATCCTGGTTAGATTCAAGGTTCCCACCAAATCTCTCATGAGAGGGCAACAACTCTACAGACAACGAGGTCAGTGCAGAAGGAGAGTGAGGAGGTGCTCCAGGCACCAGAGCTGAGGTTCCCCTGCAGCCCGTGGTGCATCCCATGGTGAGGCAGCTTTGCCCCTGCAGCCCCTGGAGGTCCATGGTGGAGCAGAGATCCATGCTCATGCAGGACACCACAATGGAGCAGGAGGATGCTTGGGGGAAGTTGTGGCAGAGATACCTGTGATGAACTGACCGTAATCCCCATTCCTTACCACCCTGTGCCACTGTGGGGGCAGGTAGAGAAAAATGGGGGTTAAGTTAAGCCTGGGAAGAAGACAGCGGAAGGTGCTTTTGAGATTTGGTTCTATTTCTCATTATCCTATTCTGTTTTGGTTGATAATAAGTTGAATTAATTTTTGCCCAAGTCAAGTCCATTTAGCCCAGGACAGTAATTGGTAAGTGATCTCTCCCCATTCTTATCTTGACCCATGAGCTTTCATTGTATTTCCCCTCCCCTGTCCAGTTGAGGAGGGGAATAATAAAAAGGTTCTGGTGAACACTTGGCATCTAGGTAGGGTCAACCCACCACAGTGAAGAAATACTAATGCAAAATTTCACTGGCTATCAGAGCCTTTCTGGATCTCCTCTTAAAGAATCCAGCTTTTCTGAGTTCATTAGGATAAAGTTTTCTGTTGTTGTGTTAAAAACCGTTTCAAAGCTTTGCATCTGGAAAACAGTAAGATATTTTTAAGATTTCATGTTTTGCTCTTAGTTTTGGGCTCACAAGAAGCCATGGAGGAAAGCACAGAAATTACAGGTGTGCTTTTTCAGTAAGTAGTATCAGAAGTGACAGTATTTTTGCTCAGACTATGCATATTCAATCACTTTTCAGGCACAAAGCGTCCAGTTTTAAAAACATATCAAAACTAACACCTACACAGATTTGTGCTTTTGCAGCTAACACACATCTTAGAATAATTTAACTTTGTGCATTAAGAATGCTGTTTCCCAAATAATTCATAACGAATATTGCTAATCTTCAGCAAATAAGAAAACTTACTGTGTTGTTTATGATTTTCACTGCTGTGTGTCACCACTCTGTTTCATTTAATAATCTACAATCTCTTAACACGGAGCAATATACCTTATGTAAACTACACACCACTGTTGTTCTGAAGCATCACTCCTGGTTTTTCTGCCCACACTCCCACTGTGTGGGTGATGCATAAAACAAATACCTCTTCCTGCTGGTGCAGTTGCCACTTTTCATCTATGGTACAATATCCATCTAATCAGACAGTGCCTGTGAGTGCAACTTAAAAGAGCAGGTTGTAATTTCATTAAAGATGTATTTACTGAGCTAAAACAGCTGTTCTGGGCTAGAATGCAAAAAAAAGGCCTATGTGATTGCTACTCAGTCATTTTTAAGGCAACTGAAAAATACATTTGCTGAGCTAACCTCACTCTCCCGAAGAGCTGGCACTGCTAGCTTCTTCTGTATAAAAGGTTTAAACAGTTATTATAGTGTGTCATAAATTTTGACTTGTAATTGAAAATCTCTTCACTTCCTAAAAAAAAAAAAATGTCCTTATTACTTGCTATGTAATTACAGACCATGCAGCTGCTCTCTTCGGCTTCGCTAGAAAATTTGAAGACATGAAACACTGTACAAACCTTATTCAGATTTTATTAAATTGCTAGTCATAGATATGCCATTCTCATACTGGAGGCTCTCAAATAATATTGCTTTATTCCTGTTACTAGGACTGAAAAGTAGATCAATCAAAAGTTGATCTAGGCCATATTGAGTTTCACACCACACAGGAGACCATCAGCTCCTTAGCAGGAAAGTATAATCTCTATTTCTGCCAAGAAGACATCAAAGGGAAAGATACATGAACATGTGTCTGGAAAAAGACTTCAATGCATAGAGACAATTTTTATTTCATTTTCAATAGGTCCTAATCATTATGCACTACCATAGTTGTCTAAGTCACTGTAGTACAATCTTTGCGCCATTTCCTTGTGTCACTTATAACAAAAAGAAACTGTTCATGAAATAGCAAACCTTATATTTCGGCCAAAGGCATAGGACTGGTGACCCCACAATATCCTGCTCACCTCCAGTAGTTTGACATGAGTCATACTTGATTAACTATTCCCCAGCCTTTGTGTACTGTGGAGGCTATGGTGTGATGCTGAATTTTTAGAGCAATTAAAATAAAATATACACCACGCGCCTCTACCTTTGATTTACAATGTATTTCAGTCTTGGGTCACTGATTTGAAATAGACATCTTTACATACCCCTGACTTCACACTGTGTGTTGTTTCTCCCTGTTGGTGCAGTATCAACATTTAAAACAGCAAGTTATGAATTTGCTAGGATCAGTTTAGGCTCTAACAAAAATTTGAAAGACAGAAGAATATAATTCATTATTCTAAAGATGTAACAGAACTATGAAAATGGTTATCATCCATAAGTCACAATGCTGTTTCTACCTGGTATTTATAATTTTCTTAATTCCTGTGCAGCCATTTGCAGAAGAGCTCCAGGAGATTTATGTCACAGTCTGAATCTCAAGTCAGGTCTACAGGATGTTGGACAAGTAACTTCCTTTGACTGCTGGTGAGGTCAACATTTCCCAGGCATTTTGAAAGCTTCCACTCAAAGAACCACTTTAACGTTTTAAATTCAAAATACAGATTATCATAGTTGTTTTAGATCATCAATTCAAAACAGCTAAAAATTGGAATGAAGTTTTGCATCTTGAGAATAAACTATCTGTTCTCAGTTTTAAAGCATGGTTATTCATATATTTCTGGTTAATTACAAGGACTTTTCAAAAAATGGCCAAATTATTTTTTTATAAACAGCGATGCTTTCAATCATAATAATTTCTTTAGAAGTTGGGTGTTTGTTTGTTTTTTTCATTTAATCCAATTGCAACTGGAGCTGCTTGCTGCTCATTAGGGACCTTTATAATTAAAACTCTAACAGTCTGAAATTATTTTCCAATTATTACTCAACACACCAATTGGTGCAGCAATACTATTTATATTTGTCACTGTGATTATTTTCTGTTTGCTTTCACATATATCAATAAAAAAAACCCTTAAAAGTAAGTGAGGTAGAAAACCAGAGAAGGATTTCTGAAAGGTATTCACCAGTAGCAAATTACAGAAACAACATGCATGCAAAAATTCAGTTTTTCCCCACTTTGCTGTCACTAAATTAGACACTGTTGGAAGTTGAACTAACAACAGACACATATAAAAATTTGCAGTAATTGTTGAAACAGGTACCTACTACAACCGTCTTGTAATCTAGGGATGAAGCCAAAAGGAAATTATTGAAAAAATGAAAACCGACAGATGTGCAAAGAACGTTGTTAGCTGTAGAAACAGGAAATTGATATTGAAAGTTATAAGACAAATAGCTGCACAGATCTGTTCAGAAGAAGTGTTTATGCACGTAGGCAGAATAACAAAGGGAATTCCTTGAGGGCTTTATATTTCACTGTAGATGGTAAAATACTTAAAATACAGGGGCTCAGAAACTGAAAGCTAATTTCTCGTTTACTTCAAAAAATAAGAACAAAAAAAACCCCAAAAAAACCCCCAAGAACAACAACTACAACCAAAAAAAAAAGAAAAAAAGAAAAGAAAAAAAACCACCTCCCACTGCATCAAAGAGGAAAAACTTATAAAATTGCTATATTAGAATTTTCCCATCCCTCTATTCCTTCAGACTACACCTGAGCAAATTTCTTTGCTGGTATTAAAAAATCCACAAAAAACCCCAACAGCTTTTGGTTTAGATGTGCCAAGTTAATCATCCTTGATTAAGCATCATGCAGCATGGTTTGGAAATAGCCACTTTTTGGACAGTGAAAACTCTGCTCACCCATTTTGCTATACAAATTAAATACTTTTAGAAGAAAACATACAATGCTGATCATCAGAGGTATTTGCTTTCTGAAGTGCAGGTGTCAGACTCTATGAGATGAGCACAACCCATGCAGCTCAGGGGGTGGTAACCTGCTGTGTGGGCAAGGGGCTGTGTAGTCCTCTATCACCCAAGATATTTTCCAGAGTGAGGTTCTGCACCTTTGCCCCCTCCTTACCCACCCCTCTGATGCTCTGGGAAACAGACATAAACAGAGACATACCCTCACCTTCTGTTTTAAGATGCGAAAACACAATTATTGAAGTGCTGCAATTTAAAAAAACACTGCAAATCATTGTGAGTAGTTTCTGAGCCTGAAGTTATGATCAGAATGTATCTCCTGAAGCTTCTCGTTAGTAAAAAGCCCAGTTAAAACTCTTCCTATGCTTCCTGCTAAATTTCTTCTTCCTTAGAAATGCACCATGAATGAACAGAAAAATATCACCTCAAAGCACAAAGTACTACATTTTTCAGAGGAAGATAAAAACCAAAAAAGAGCACAGTCATTAAAAAGGAAACAACCAACCAAAGACACTGTTGGCTCTTCATCTACTACTTCTGCTTATGAGACCTAGAAGTAGACATGATTTAAAAAAACAGAAGTAGCACAACAGCAAGAATAAATCACAGAAGCACAATGTATTTACTGTGGACTACTCTACAATGTGTGGTTAAGTAGCAAGCAAAGAGAAAAAAACCATCCTGACAGCCAAAACTCTTCTGTTCAAAATAATATTTTGGGTATTACATGCATGCACATCTGCCAAAATAATTAGCAAAACAGCTATGTCACTCTAATTTGTTTTAAATTGCAACAAAATTAATATTTGAAAGCATTTTTATATATATGCACCTATGTATCTTACTTACATGGAAATGTTTTTTTCTAGATTATGTATTGTTCCATCAGTATATCCTACTGATGGAAAAGATCAGCTATAGTGGGGGGGCGGGGAAAAGAGGCACTATTCATATCTGCTGCTGAAATTAAGTCAGAGGGCCAGACAGATTTGCTGGGTTATGGAGACCTGGATTCTAATTCCTGTTCCCAGACCTATTTCTGTGTTAATATTTTTTAATGCAACAATGATTCAGCATCAAAAGGAGACAGAGGTCCAGCAAATGAGGACCTGACGCTGTTCTGTTAGCTGAAAGGAGCCAAACTAATTTAATACTCCTTTGCAGGAGAGTCCCTCTTCCCCTGCTCACTCTGTGTTTGTTCCAGATAACATGAATCTTTCTTGAACACAAGGGGCCTGTTCCAGATTTCAACTTTGCATTGTGCTTGTGCTAGTCTGGCTTTTTGTTTCCTCAAGAGGAAGGTTTTTCTCCAAGACTTAATAGTCATGAACCAAGGAGCCAGCAAAGCCCACCACAGCACTGTGCTTCTAATCCATTGTGCTAGTGCAACAGAACAACTTCTGCCAAATTTTCTCCCTCTTGGTAACAGCACATCATTCTGAAGGCTACTATCACTAATACATTCCTGAAACATCTTTACTGTTTCCAGTAAATGCAGTGAATACTCATGTGCTCACAAAACCTCCACATCACTTTTCATCCCTCCACAGGAATCCATTATCTGGACAGTTCACTCAGACTGGGTGTCCCTGCTGAGCTGGCTCTAGAACACATTTCCTAGTGCCAAAGACCGGCAATAAGGGAAATAAATCTTGGAAATAACACGAAAGAACAAACTGTAAGTAGTAGGGATGGATTCCAGCATTATCCAACAACTGAAATTTGAAAGTGTGGGAAAAGTGAATGTTGCTCTCACCTTCCTCTGGGTAAATCTGCATCATCTTTCTTCCACCGGACTGTGGGTGTGGGATCCCCCTGCACCTGGCACCGGAAATCCACGGCCTCCTCCTCCAGCACCACTTGGTTAATCGGTCGCCTGAGAAACGTGGGCCGCTCTTGAAAGAGACATTAAAATTCCTTAGTGAGTCAGAGGGTTGAAATGAACATTTTTTGACTTTTCAGCATCTTTTTGTTTACCCATCCACCAAACAGAAAGGAGGCTGAGCTCCACAAATTCAGACAAGTGGAACTGATGATGTGCATAAAGAGCCAGGAAGAGGGCTGCCAGGCTGGAGAGGCAGGGGCTGTAGCATCTGGCCCTCCAGGAAGAGTGGAGTGCCACCAGAAGGCAGCCCGTGCCAGGACTGACTGCCCACCTGCCCTGCTGGACAGCAGAGAGGCCTCTGGGGCTGTGCCCTTCCCTGAGAATGCTGTGGCTCTGCGCTGCTGCACACACAAAGCCTGATCTGAAAGCTCCTGCCTGCTCTAGCAATGCATGAGCTGCCAATGGAGTCAGTCTGCCTTTGGCAATGATCAATATCCTGATGCTTCAGAGAAAAATTCAAACTCAGTGTTACACTTCATAGGCAATTGTGGACTGTTGGGAGGACAGAGCTTCCCTGATCCCCATCGCCGACCTCACCATGGAAAACCAAATGAAGGTCTGAATAACAACTTCTGTTTCCCCTTGATATTTTAGCCTGCATAGCTACAAATATTATTAATCACCATAATGTTGTACAGGCCTGCTTAAAATCCAGATGCAGAGCCACAATCTGATCTCGGTTAAACTGGTACAAACTCCAAGTACCGGTAATTTCATTTGAAAGGATGTCACTGGGGTTAGTTTCTAAGTTGCCTTTGGATTGCATAAATTTTGTTCTGTCGTCTCAGCCATACTGCACTTTTATTGTCATAAATTATTTACAGTAGTCAAACCATTATAAGACTGGGTTTATGTGAAGCAGTATTTCCACTCAAGACAAGGATTTATCATAAAGACATTTAAAACTGGTTACACACTATGTTTCACATTTCATTCCCAGCAAGTTGAGGGGTATGATGTCACTTAAAAAAATTACTCAAAACTCACAGATGCAAGCAACACCAGATTCTGACTCAGGCAGTTTGTCTCAATAACTACAGAGCTGAGTTTATAGGTTGGTTATCCATGTTTATTATATGCAAATAGTAATAAAAATAAAAACCACTAAAGAACATTAATAAGGTTGCAAAATCAAGCAGGCAGCACCTCAGTGCCAGAACTAAGGCTGTCTGTGTGGCTTTTAATCACTTCCTTTCTGTTTATGCCTTATGGGACTGGTTGCAATTATATGATAACACACTACTTTTTCCCCAAACATCTCCAGATTGTTGGTATTCATTTAATGAGCAGGTGTTTAATATTTTTCTTTAGTTGTACTGTTTAGTGGGTGGCCTCCTGTCGTACTACTCAAATTTCACTTCAAAGGCAGAATTATTAATTTCCTCATGACCTCTATTACACATATGTTAATGCTTCATGAGCAACTCACTTATTTTCATAGCTCCTGAGGTGCAATGGAGATGTTAGAAAACTAGGTAAAAAGTATCTGCTAAATTTTTATGCCTAACTTGAACTACAAAACTGAAAAACATTTGGGGGGAGAAGCAAGCATTCATTTTTTTGTGTCCAAAGTTCAGCTTCCATCAAATTCAGCTGCAGACAAAAAAATGCTCACTACTTTTATAAATCAGAATATCAAGTCAGAAAATAAGAAACACAAAACCACCTGTTAGTAATTATGTAAATGAGTGACAGCATCACACTGGAATTCCATGATACTAGCAGGGGGACCTATTGGCAAGGGAAAACATATTTTGTCAACAGAAGAATAGACATGCTCAAGAATCTATAGCACTTTTCCAGATGATAGAGATAAGAACATGTCTAACAGGCAAAGATTCTTCTCCCTGAGCCATTGCTTTTGTCCTATTCCTAATCCTGCCCAGGACATGCAGGTTCCAGCAATGTTTGGGCAAGTAAATTTAGTTCTAGTATCTTTCCATGCATTGAAATTTTTATTATTCTGCATTTCAAGTCTGTGTACAAGCCATATCCATCTGCTGACTGCTTCCTTAGTCAATTTGTCTCCTCTTAGCCCAGAAACATTGCGTGAGATCTGCATTTCTTGGGACAAAAGGCTTCCTCCATTCCTCTCCTTCAAATCCTTGCCCATTTCTCTCCAATTATCCCCTTTACCTCAAAACTGCAAGAACTTCAGCATTCTTAGAGAGGAGTGAATTGTTTTGGCAATTATAAAATAAAAAAATTAAAATCAGTTTTCCAATCAGGTATGGAAAATTTTGGATAAAGCCTTTTTTAGTTCGACAAATATTAAAACTGAACAAGGTGAAAAAGAAAACCCAACAAACAAACCCCAAACTATTATTTTTTAATGTTAATGCTAAGCAGTGCATTTGGTCCCACTCTGCTTCAGTCTAGAAAATAATTTGCAAGAGTACCTTATTCACAGCTGCTCTCCTAAGAAGAGCTCAGGCCTATCCCTGTTCTGAGCTCATACACAATAGATTCTTCATTTTGGTATTTGCTTTCCAACGATGATCCTAAACTAAGAAATTTGGATCCAGATCTACATTTTAAATGCTGATTTAGAGCCCCTGGTTCATCCACACTGAATTTAAATAGCTCTGCGTGTGCCTGTACAATGGCTTGGTATGCACACAAAAATTATTTTAGACAACATTTATAAAAGCTGCATGTAAACAGCTAAGAAATTAGTGTGTGCATATTTATGAAATTGCTCCTTGTGGCTGTAAATTCTTCTGTACAGGAAATGAGGAAATAAATCCCTGTCGCATGTTAAGGAGAACCCAGAAAGTAAATGGCCCAAGGTCATTGGTTAAACCACTGGATTCCACATCAAGGCAATTTAGTAGCATACATACATGTTTGTTTCAGATCAGCTTCTTAAATTGTGTATTTACAAAAACATTTAAGAAGTTGCTAGAAAATAAATAGCTATGTAAGGACAGATCCCAGTTAGCAAGGACACACAAACACCAATAACTGCTGGTTCCATTTTCCCATCATCTCTGCATTTTGCACAGCGTGAATCAGGAAAGAACAAGTTATCTCTCATGTTGTTTCCTGTATTTGTATCACTCAGAAAACCCCTTGAATGTGTCCAATAGCTAATTATACAGCTATAAAGTGATCAGAGTGAATGCCATTGCCAATGCAATTAACATTCTTTATATGAGATTAACTGGATTTGAGTCACCTGCATAACTTGCTTACAATGTTAATCTCTCAGGAGACAGAGCACTGCTTGCCCAAGCATGCTAAATAAAGAACGTTTCTTCACACAGCCAGGTCAAATTTAGTTTCAGAGCTAATCTTGACAAAAAAATCTTTTTATTATTTTTTTCTTCTGCAATGGGTTGCCCATAAGTGAAGCCCTGTGGTATAATTAAACATTGTTTTTCTGTCAACAGCATCCAGAACACAATATATTTGAGAAACAACAAGAAAGGGTGATAAATTAAAATCATAGACACATATAAAAAATTTAATATAGCTATTTTATACGCTTTCACAGAGTAAATAAAGTACCCACTTCCCAGACTTTCTCTGATGAATATTAAAAATCTTTGAAGAGAACTATAAAATAGGTCATGGTTATATGTCATGTCAACCAGTCATGCTATTACTAGGGTGACCTTTATAACTTCAGAATAAACTTTGCTTGCAGTTATAAAAGGCGGTTGTTAATGCAATCTGGACACACACCTACAATCTGTTGCAGAGCTCAAGATACACGCTGCGAGGAAACTGTCAGATTCTAACCAGAAACAGGAAAACCGCTTTCCTTGCTTCAGGTGCTGACACAAGTTAACCTCAGAACTCAATTTTTCCCATATTTAACAACTGGACTGAGTATCACAGTCTATTAGAGGGACTGAGATGACCTTCAGATGTATTATTGCCCTTTCTCTGTTCCTCAAAAAGTTAGACAGCCATACATGGGCCCTCAATCTAATTAAAATGGTCCTAACTACCTTAATGTATTTTCTCTGCTGAGGCAACTGGTAGAGTGAAGGATTTGATGGTCCTCATAATGCAGAGCCTCAATCTGATTTAGAATTGTTTTCTCTGTCTTTCCTGGAGAGAAGACATCATTTTTAAAATTGTTTTTGTGTTCTAGAAAGAGTATTAAAGCACAAATTAAAAGGCTTTGGTGAGGGATTCAATAGCAAATAATTAAAAATATTTTTTTTCCCTTTAGCATTTTGATAAAAAAAAAATAATAAAAAAAAAGAAACATTAGATAGTTGGAAATAAGTTTCACTTCAGAGAGCTGTCAATAGCATAGATATTTAATTACATGCAATGTGACCTGAATGAAGTAAAGCTCTCTGCCAAGAAAGAAGATGTGGAAGAAGACAGGATATTAAGATCTTGCTAAATTTACCTATATTGGCCAAATAACTTGCAAAAGCAGATGGCTTTATATTTAAAGACATTCTCCTACTGCCTCTTTTTATGCACTTTTTCATTTTTTGTTTGAGAAATAAGCACTTGAGTAGGCATTGCAAACTTCTGCTCTCTAAACAGCACCCAAGGTGAGATGAGCTTGCTCAGTAAAGGCATGGAGCACTGACAAGAGACACAAGCAAATGCAGTAGAATTATTTTTATCGATTGCTAGTAGTTCCTCCTCTTATATACATCTACAACCATATAATGTCAATTTTTACTGACCAAATCAGACCCCCTTTCACAGCAGTATTGTTATCCTATTACAACTTCTTGGTATCTGTGAATAACAAATATTGTAAAGCCAAACTGGCTTTTTGCAAATTGCCACAAGTAGACTGCAAGTGGAAAACACAAAAATTTGAAGAAAACCAGGAGGAGCTTTCACCTGAAGGACAAAACATACAGTGCTGATTTTCTGTCTCAAACTGTGAATGTATACCTGGTTTAGGTAGATTTTTCCACATGACTGGGGAATCTTCTGGGACTAATTTGCAGAATACAATGGGACAAGACTCTCTGCTAAGGCCTTCCACATAGGCAGAGCTCAAGGAAGTAAAATGAGGCACAATGTCTTCATTAAAGGATTTTCAGAATTTTTTTTTTTCCTCTAACACCATGTCATCATAGAATACTCTTCCTGAAACCACTGTTTCTCTTTCACCCTGACAATATCTACAGAACATTAAACACAAATACTTCTTCAAGCATCAATCAGACAAAAGTACCTCTTCATCCCACAGGACCTTATTAGCTGAAAAAAGGTCCAGGTACCAAAGTTAAAATCAAAGATTAATCCAAACCAATCTTTAATATGTCCAAATTGACATTTCTTTTAAAGACATTTTTGTACTCTTCTTAGTTATGCTTTATATTCTTTTGAGGCTCTTCTAAATATATCTTTTTCCGCTGCTTGATGCCAACCTCTTGAAGTTGATATATTAAGGCTTTCATTGATTTCACTGAGCTTTAGAATCAATATACAAGATATACTTTTGTACATGCTCTTCAAACATACCATTTTATGTCCAAAGGAAAAAAAAAAAGAGTTTGAAACAGTTAAAACAACTTGAAAACTTATCTCAGAACAGTGCAGTAGCATGACAAAATGATAAAGGTTATCTTAAAGAGTAATTCCTACTTTATTTAATTTCTGGCTCCATATTATGTATTTACAAACAAAGCTTTCTTACAAATTGGAATTAAACTGTTTCTGTTTTGCATCTTGCTTTAAGTCTGTTCAGCCAAAGGCTATGAGCCCAAATACAAGCAAAGCAACCTAATTTGTATCACTTACACTTCTGAAATTGGCCTTTAGAATAGTGTGTTCATAATAATCAAATCCCATGCTGCCTCTTTTTGTGAGCATTAGGATTGATGTTATTAACTTCCTTTAAAGGACAACTTAGACTCCATCACAGACCCTTTCTTGTTGCTTTCCTACAAGATTACACCTTGGAGCCTCATAAAGGCAAATACTAGCAATAGTGCTTGAAAGAACAGACTAACAAAATGCAGTACATCATTGTGACTATTCAAAACACAGGAACAATTTTGGGTAGCACTGCTTATATGTTCGGTTTGCTTTATGGTATTTTACTATGAAAGTTTGGCAAATTTCTGCTAGTGGAAGAATCATGACTTGGGAACAAAAGAAATGCAAGCTGCATTGACACTACCAGTATACAGCTAGTAGTGCTTAATAGGTGAAAACAAGGTTTCAAGCAGACAAGCTTGATAAAATAAAAAACTAAAAAATCACTTGTTTTGTTAAAGTTCTACATTTATTATTCACAACTATCTCTCAGCAAAGGTTATTGAATGGGTACCCAGCCAAGCGGATATATTCTGCCCATGGGAAACTTTTATTTTCTCCCCGTACTTTCCAAGGTTCTTATTGCCCATTTTATTGTATTGTTTTTAAACTTGGGAAAGGTGTAATCTTCTAGGCTAGGCTTCCATGCTGTTCCCCTCAGGCCACCAGTTCCCACCACACTGACTCATTTTTTCCAGAGGCAATGCCTCAAGCTAAATTTACTGTACAGGGAGCCAGAGAACTGTCATGAGTTGCATGCAGAAGTTAACTTCAGGTACGACAAAAAAACTTGCAAAGCCTAAAGTAACAAGTGGCTGGTTCATGGAGAGGTTTGAGAACTAGTATGAAACAGTTCCTTTTCCTACATAGTGTACTTACTAAGGCCACCTTCAAGCTATGAAAAGGGTTTGGAGGGTTGCAATTTGGGAAAGGAGCAGAGAAATGAATAATCAGCCAGTTAATATACACTCCTCTCCAGAATCAGGACCAGCTGTAGGCTTGCCAGTCACCTAATTATATTTTCTGAGTTTCTTAGCTAAGATGTCTTTATTTTTATTGCAAAGTCCATTTTCAAATACGTTCAAAACAGTTAAAGTTGGGCACATGAATTGCGTATAAGTATTACGCCATTTTTAGCACATTTTTTTCCTCAAAATTTGCACTATTCCCAAGTTCCTCAAACCTCTGAGTCATATTAGAAGGCAGCTGCGGACTCAACATATGATCCTTGTTTTTGCCTGTGTTCAGGGAAGCCAGTTTGATCATGCATGGTCAATCTGGCATTTCCCAGAGTCGCTGGATATATTGCATTTATTGTGTCTGCCCAGACTGATTGCACTGTCTGGTAGATACACTGCTTTCTGGAAACATGATGGATAATGCTCTGCAGTGTTCTGTGCAACTATCCACTCACATGTGAGCTCCTGCCTGGAGCCCAGGCATGGAATGCAACTATTGTGCTGGTGGAAAGCAAAGCTACATCAGCTCCTTTTTATATGGAGTGGACCAGGACTAACCTGGACACGACTACACAGGGACCCCAATGCACCAACACAGGGATTCAGGGCCAGGTGGCAACCAGGAAATGGACACAGGATAGTCAAACCATCTTGTCAAACAGCAAAATCTGAGCACCTGCTTCCTGCATGCCATTCTTGTACAGCAAAAAGGAAGGTAGGAAGAGAATATCCAGACAGAAAGGGAATTTTTGATAGGCAGATACTGATAGGGTATTTTAAATACAATTTTCTTTTGGTGGTTTAACACAATTATGTACAATTAAAACATCTAATTTTGTTAATTATTTTGTTCAGTGTTCACTAAATAATTTTAGATTGTATTTTGCAGGTTGATTGCTATGACTATGTCCTGAAAGAAATTCAGAATATTGTAATTGCCCATGTATTATCTTACACACCAAGATAAATATAACATGTTTCATAGTCTGGCAGGATATGATATTACATGCACATTTCAGTTTTCATTCCTACAGTTCAATGCTTTTTAACAAATTATTTTCTTAAGGATTTCTTAGGGCTTTGTAGTTTAGGACTGCAATCTGCTCACTTTCCACAGGGAGTATTACCAGAGATTAGCAGTACTTAAACTGATGAAGGAGATATGTCATGTCTCTTGCACATCTGTATAAATGCACAGCTTCAACAGATTGGCTGCAAAGGACATAATAATTTGATAGAGATCCTTTCTCTGGTTTGTGTTGTTTTTGTTGTTTGTTTNTCTTTAAAAGTTGCATGTTTCTATGAATTCACAACAAAATAAATGAAGTGGAAGCCTTTACAGTCTTGTAATGCTAGAAAGCAGCAAATACTCAGTCCCTTGTCTAGCAGAATTTGTTCAGATCTTGTCTGGAAGAAACTTTTCTTTGCCTTTTGTGAATCCCACAATATGTTGGGGGTTTTTTTAAGTGAACAAACAAATATTGAATTGGACATACACGTAAACACAGAGATGGCAATATGGCTGGGTTTTCCAGTGCACCATATTAGGTAGAATGTGAAAAAAATGGGAGCATCTGCTTCAGAAAGGACATTAGGATTTCTATTAAAAAGTCTTACTGGAATTACACACAGTCTGGTTTGGGATTTCAGCATTGAATAGCAAGGATATCAAAGAGGTGTGGTAGGAGGGAACATTAGCACTATTTCTCTTTTGTCAGCATGTAGTGTTTTCTTTACCAGTGAGGGTTTTTTCCTTATTGATTTTTCCTTTGTTTGCTCAGAACCTCCTGACTAATTCCGACAAAACCATGACTGCAGGATGTACCACAGCAGGATTTTGTGGCTTTGCTTCTTGTTCAGTTGTCAGCAGGATGGATCCAGCTCTAGGCTTGGTTATTACTCTATTCTTGCTCTGGACCCTAACTATGAAGGGAATGTTCCTAACAACTTCTTGCCTTGTCTAGCAGGTCTAGAAACTCTTTCACACAGGAAACCTATTAATTTTTGATTCATTCAGCAGCATCAAAAGCCTAAATGATGCCCTGGCTTACGGGATGAAAAGCTATTCAATGCCCTCTAAAAAACAAATGAAAAAAAGTATCTCTATACATACAAAACTTTGATTTTAGAATTTTCTCCAGTGACTTTTTACTGATCAACTAAGCTCTTTTGTGCTTTCCTATAAGGTTTTGATTTCACAACCCCACAGGAATATGGAATTGTTTAAATAGGCAATGCTAGTCCAAATCTCTGGTAAGCAGGCACTGTCAACTGTATTAGAAGTAGCTTAATTACTTTTGGCAATTTTGTAAGGGAGAGCATTGTGTCCTGCATTACTATCTCTGGTGTATGCACATCACTGCGGACCTGCAATCAGATTGAAACCATGTGCTTAGAAGGAAAATGTTGAGCCATCACAGCTCCATTATTATAAACTGCAGGTTTTGAGACCTGGTCTTCTCCAGAAACTGTGACATGAATCTTAAGCAGTACTACTCTGTTTTGTTAACCTTGTTTTGGCTCATATTTTGATGAGCCACCCAGGTCACTCCAGCACATGACATTTGTGGTGACAAGGAAATAAAAGCAAGAGTCACTTTACCAAAGACAGTCAGCTCTGCGGGATCACTGTCTCGCTCCCCCACCATGTTTGTCCCAACACAAGTGTACATGCCAGCATCACTTTTTCTTGTATTGGAGATCATCAGCTTCCCACCACGTATCTGTCTCGAAAGAAGGAACATACTTTTAACGTCAGATAAACAGAATATATGAGAAAGAAAAAAAGCTACCTTTTCAGGCAACAAGTACCACAACTAGGGCATTTGTAAAGTTTTGCTTGTAAATGTATGGCTAGTTTTAAAATTATAGACTTACATTTTTAAATCTCTTTAAGATTCTTGAGCACCTTTTTGTTGTACTGACTAATTTCAGCTTGCAACTAATTTCAACTACTGAATAATTCCAGCTGCATTCAATTTTTTTCCTTCAGTTTTTGTTTGATTCTTTACATTGCAAATACTACATTTCTTGCTGCATCTTGGCAGTACAAACACTTGTGTTTCTTGCTTGATGATACATAAAGCAGTCTTAAAATCCCTCTGAAGAAAAAGGCAATTTGACTTAGGTTTATTTAGTTAATTTTACTGGTTTCTTAACAGCTTTCTGATAACTGATTAAGACAGATTTTCTCTCAGATTCAGCAGACTGAATCTGGCCCAAAATGAGAATTCACCTGAGTCCCACAAGACTTAACAGTTTCTTGGCTAAAAAGGGTGCTTGTAGACTGAAAGAGTAATTGAAAGAAATAAAGCAAAAATTTGCAACTTGTGAAGTCACAGACAGTGTCAGAGGTTAGACAATGGGGTGTTTCAGAATAACCTAGGAATATAACCAAAGAAACTTGAGAGTCAGGGAATTATAGCCAGTTCTCTGCCACCCTTCCTTCTCTACTCTTGAGTAGACCATAGCAGAGACAGCCTGGTCTACAAATAGCAACAGCTTAGGTTGTTTGGCTTGAAATAATTCCTTAGGCATCCAAAGCCACAAACAGTCTTCCTGATAGTACTTCATGTCGAATACAATCAGCACTGAATCACTACATACAACATAAAACTTTACTGAAGGAATATAAATGGTGAAAAGCTAAGCATTTAAAAATTAGGAGTGAGACATGCCCTCACACCCCTAATTTATCCCATTTGCTTGCACAGACCATGATTTATTTCTAATCACTTGATAAGTTAGGCATTTCTGCTGGATCCTTTCTTATTCAGTACTAGAAAGGAACAGACACAGAATTCAACTGGTGTTACTCAATTACTCAATATGTATTCTTATTCAGGAGTCATAAGTCCTTAGAGTATGACTTCAGCCTTCATTTAGAATTCACATCCCAATTACTACACCAAAAGCAACATTTAATCCTAAACTGCTGGAGTATTTGTGTACCTCAGACATATGACTGAATTTACCCATAAAACACCTCTCTGACATAGTGCCTGATTTTGCCAGTTCAGTGAACTGAGATGTAGAAAAGGTAAGAAACCAAATCACTCATAGACATCCACCGAGTCTCCCATCTAACCAAGCACCTTACATGACCAAATCTAGAGTTTGATGGGTCTCCATTACACTGGATATACAAACCAACCCTCAGAGAAGTTCAAGGTAGAAAGCCAAACCAGAAGCAATAAAAAACCATCTGGTCTCATTTGAGAAAGCTCAGATAGGCCACATGCCAAGAGTAAGGATGAGTCTCTACAGGAAAGGCTATGAAACTATGAAGTTCTTCTGCACTTGGCTGTGGGCCCTGTGTCTACAGACAAACAACCAGTGAGTTGTACTCACACTGATCCGCTCCTCCCTGTCATCAATACGGACTTTATCTTTCTTCCAGTAGATGGTGGGCTCAGGGTGTCCTCGAGGTGGCTGGCACTCCAGGATGGCAGGCTCTCCAGCTGCCACCACAACATCTGTAGGGTTTTGACGGAAGTCATCCCGTAACACTAATGCAATAAATGAGGGAAAGAAGGAAAAAATTAATAGAAGTCATGACATTGTAAATGGCAGGGAAAAATACATGTAGAAACATATAATATTAAACAAACAAATGTGCCTCAACCATTATTAGGTGATGATTTTGCATCTTAATTGACTATAAAAGATCTCATAAAAGAAGCTGGTGAGGCATGGCCTTTGTCCAATGGAGGCAGATTTCACATATGTGGCTTTTTATTCTCTTGCTTTTTTCTCTAGATAAGAACACTGCTCTGCATTTAAATTGGAAAGACCTGTAGCACCCATTACTCTTTTTAACCTTGACAGGGTGACTTTCCATTGTTGCAAAAGTAGCATTGCAGGTTAGGTGTTGAGTTCTTTTCATAACAGAAAACAACATGCTGAATATCGGCCTCTCCTGGATCTCCAACTTCAGCATAAGCTAGGTAAAAAAGGGACAGAATTGATACTGAATTGCAGAGTGATGCCTTGATTAAGGGCATTTGTTGTTACTCCTGTTATTATTGTTACCACCAAATACATACTAAAGTGGTCACCAGTTCTGAAAGGTGTCAGAGAAATCAAGCTGATAGTAATGCACTCGAAGCATTTTTATTTCTTCCTTCTATATTTTTAGCTCTAATATTTCTGTAACTTTCATCAGGTCTGTTCCACAACACTGAAAAGAAAGGGCATTTAAATCACCAAGCTGTTTGAGAACTAAATTAGGCAACACAGGCCAACTTGTTATGTAAATCAAGGTTCTATAAAAGATTATGTCCAACTAGCTGGCTTCAGTGTGTTAAAATGATATCCACTTCATCGTTATTCTTCCATGTGTGTCCTAGTCTCTAGGTTAATTGACATTCTTATAAACATAAAACTGAAAATAGCTCTAGATGAGCTACTGAAATAGAATTTAGGGCATTGCCCCTCCTTGAATTTCAGCTATGTATGGTTTTCATTATAGCTTTAAAACAGTTCTCGCCCTTAATGGAACCAGGGCCCTCTGAGAAATTAGAAAACACTGTATCCCAGTGAAGGGGCAAGTCAGGAAGAGTTCAGCAGAAATTGCTCAGTCTCATTTCATAAGCAGAGATAATTTACTGCTTTCAATGTTAATAAAATGTGCCCCGTTTTAACATTTGGAACTGAATATTTTTCTGTTCTGTAATAAGCCAGAAGAAAAATACAATTAATAGATACAAGAATTGTTTTCTGAATAGGCTGAGGGGAGCAGGCTGTATATATGTGGCACTCAAAATGACATACAAGGTAACTTTTATTGTTCCCCATTTTGGGATACACAGGTAGATCCCAGAGGAAGGAGGGAATTAATTGGAAGCTAATTTCTTTTCTAACACACACACACAAAAAGAGTGACTATCTAGGTTTCACTCTTGAAGTATGAAATAAAAGTGACAGGATGGAGTTGGCAACAAACGCAGCTCTGGCAAGAACCTGTAGTCTTCTTAGGTGACATACCCAATTGATACAGGTTTTTTTCCAACAGAAACAAAAAAACTCAACTCCAAAATATTTCTGATTAATACAAATCACTTGTACACTTCTGGTCCACAATAATGAAATTGACAGAAATGGAATTTATAAGACTTCAAGATCAAATGAAAGAAATAACTTATGCAATGGAGTGCAGAAAAACAGTACGATGAAGACCATGAGCCGCTGACTACTTGGCACTATAAAATTTTGCAAAACCAAGAAAGCCAATACTGCAGCAATTTCAGGGATAGAACCTGAAAAAAAAGTCTTACAAAATCATGCTTTTTAAGAAAGCATCTTCATGTATCTCTATGATTCCTATGATACAAGATGAAAAAATAGTTCTAGACAATAGTATGTTTACTTTCATATAACTGGCAAAAGGATAAAAATCAACTTCTAGTATAATTACAAAAAAAAAGTATTACTTTTATTGGCTCGATTCTATTCACAATTTTAGAATTCAGTGTAAATCCATTAGTGGAAAATCCCCAGAAAATCAGCAGATCCCACCACATAATTGCTTTATATTCCTGACTCCTAACTCCTGGCAGCAATACTAAGGACAGCATTTTCCTTGAACATTTCACACTGTTATATGAACCTGACAAATACAGTTTCTGCGAGTGATACAAAGCAAACTACATTAACTTTCTCTAAATCATCCCAGCAACTGTGTAAGGTTCCAATCAGCCTCAGAATATGGAGCTAAGAGGTGATTTGATTTTATCACATTCCTTTACCCAAAGTCTTACTGCAAAACTGGCTTGAATGGAAGACAAAACTGATGCTACAGGCTGTGCTTAATCTTGCTCTGTACCTCAGCACATACGCAAGTCTTGAATAGTTATATCTCACCATTTCCATCTAAAGCATTCTGTGTTTTGGAGAGAAACAAAAAATCGTTGAAGAAAAAAGAAATAGGGAAAAAATAAAACAGTGACAGAAAGAGAAAGATAAGAGAAAAGCATGTGGAATATAAATTAAAGCGAGAAACCAACTCAGAGAGGAAGGTGGGGAACACTAAGTTTAGGGAGAGAGGAAAGAAAAAGACAGGTAAAGGAAGTAAAAAAAAAAAAGAATAAAAGCAGAGAGGAAAACAAGGTAAAGAGCAGAGGTCACAGCCTGTCATTCCTGTGATTCAGTGCTTTTAATGCAATCTAACAATGAAATAAAGCACAGACATTAATCTGATCCGCCCAGCCAACCCAGAACATCCAAACATCACCCCCAGAGAGAGGGAGCAGGGAAGAGGGGCCAGAGTGTGAGCTGGTGAGCTTGGCTGTCCTCCTCCAGTGGCACAGGAAGCCACAGAAGAAAGGAGCATCAACTGGAAGTTGAGTTCACACATATTAGCACAGTAAATGGAAAAGTTGCAGCACAGCTTAGTGCATTCACCATATCTAATGGTACAATCATCTGTGAAAACAGAAAAATGATTGAGAGCTGCAGAATATTCCTCAGCCAATTATCCACAATTGTTGGGTACTTCCAGATAACTATTAGTGTGTCTGAGCGGATCACCCTCTCCATGCACCAGCAAGATGCTTTTGTTCACTTGAGAAGCCAGCCCTCCTCAGGGTCCTTTTGGCAGGGCACAAATACTGATGATTTAAAAATTCAACACAGGTGGCAAAATGTTGCCACCAGCCTCCTCTTCCTCATCCTGTGTTCTTATTTTGCTTTATTCCAATTTTAACATAAATTACGCAGCCCCTTTTGTGCTTGCATGGGTATTTCACTACATTTTGGGTGTTTCCCTGCATTTTGGGTGTTACTCTACATTTTCTTTACTGTGAGGGTGGCGAGGCACTGGAACAGTTTCCCAGAGAGGTTGTGGATGCCCGATCCCTGAAAGTGTTCAAGGCAGGTTGGATGGAGCTCTGAGCAACCTGCTCTAGTGGAAGGTGTCTCTGTTCACAGCAGGGGTGTTGGAACAAGATCATCTTTCAGGTCCCTCCCAACCAAACCCTCTCTGTGACTCTGATTTAACAAGCGGTGCCAAAAAGAAAGGTGTCTGACACCCCATCCTACCCACCCCAGCACCACAGCACAACCGGTCCCTTCTGAGAGCAGGACCCCATGGCAGTGACAGCAACACGGAGGGAAGACATTCCCCTCCTCCAGCCTAACTCACGTTTCAAAAGGCCCTTGGAAGGGCAAAAGCTTCTGGGTGGCTAAACCTCACTGTCTGGAACGGCACCGAGGGACTGGAGAGCTGGAAAGGACAGCTAAAGTGCACACACAGCCCACAGTGGCACTGCTTTCAAAAGTTAATTAAAGTTTGATCGGTCTCTTTGTGGCTCAAACAAGCTGATGCTGCTCAAACAAGATAGATGTCTGTGAGCAGGCACGTCAGTCTTTAAGGCACGCAAAGCCCTGCACGGGCATTTCCAGGCACCCAGGAGCGTAACCAGGGAAAGCGCCGAGATAAACGCGTGCAGGGCACGCACCTGCCAGGGCCGGGGAGGGAGGGGGAGAGGAGAAAAAAGGAGCCCCCGCTACCAAGGCAACTGCTTACCAGCACCTGCCAGCTTAGGCCCAAATCCAGGCCTCGGTCAAACTGATGCTCATAAACTCAGGGAATTACATGGAAACCGAATTAATTTCCTCGGCCAAGGCTCCAGCAATTTGTTTAAAGGAAGTGGAGATAAAGCCGCAACGTTTATGGGGTAGGAGGGAAGGTGGCTGGGTCAAAATTATTCTAGGCTAGATATCCATGCCTTAATCCTGCTTTCCAGCTTTCAGGCCCTTAGAAAGAAAACATTTTTATAGGATTTACATTTACATGATGATTACAAATAACCATCTGTCTGCTTCCACTTTTTCAATCTGGTCCATGTCCCACGAGCCCCCAGCCTGTGGTCAGAGCAGCTAAGCTGGAAGGAAGAAGTAGATGCCCGTCAGGAGGCTTTGGGATAATTGCATTCTTCTCCCACCAGCACTCGTCTCTCCACCTCCTCCCCCCTGCGTGCACAGAGAACATCTGAGATTACCGGGGACAGGAGGGAGGGAAAGAGTATCTTTTTTGCCTTTTTCAATGAATGATAATGTCTTAAAACACAGCTACATCTGTTGTGCTGACTAGAGGGTATAAAGAGATATCGAGTAAATATTAATAGGCTTCTGTAACTTGGGTCCTGGTAGTTTATCTTCCCCTTTCTATTCTATTTTGTGCTTATCTCAGGATAATATTATTCCCATATAAAGATTTTATGCAGACACATCAGTGGCAGTTTGGTCACCTGCCACACACAGGTATGTCTCCTCTGATCCAAGGCACTTCCCCACAGGCATTTCCCTAAATCCTCATCTCTTCATTCGTGCTTTGGCACTTCCCTCCTCTGATACATACTGATATGAACAATTGACATGAATTATTATGTCAAATAAGTGCCCAGATGTCATGCAGTGGACAGATTAAAGGATTATTATACTTTAGGTAACATATGGTGCAGGGGGGGTATTTTGGAACTTGACTAATGTGTATGATCTACTGCAATGGTCCCCAAGCAAGCCAGCACTACCTGCTGAAATGGGGTGACAGAAAAAACCCAAGGGGTCACAGACAACTCTCCTTGCAGAGAATAATAATACACTTTGTTTGAAGAAGCTGCTCCCCCACCTCTTTGTTTCAGCAACTGTGTTCGTCACATTTTGTAAAGAAAAATTTAAAAAACCAAAAATCACAACCTAGGCAATAGTCTTAGGCAAGGCTCCCAGGGAGTTCTTGAGCTCCCTCTGCATGTGCACAGCTTGGAAAAAACTGCTATCTTTAAAAAGAAAAAAAAAGAAAAAAAATTTATAAAGAGCTATATACTTTTTTCTTCTGTTCTTTTTCCCATTCTTCACCTATCTCCTGATACTGATATTGCCTAGTAGATATGAACACTAGCTAATTTACCATGTCTTAAAATGTGGCCCCATACCCATGAGATTTATTTTCAGAAGAATTTGGATTTTTTCAAAGAGTCTGGCAGCTTCAACAATGTTTGATTAGTAGGGTACCTGGAAATCAAAGTGATGAAGAAAGCAGCACAGAGGTAACTGCACCAAGAAGCCAAAGGAGAATCTTCTTCGTGCCAATTCAGCAACTTCCTTTGGCTTCATCCTTTTTTCTCACTCAGTATTTCATGTGCTTCTGAACTCAGTAACTTAGTACTTACAATTAAAGATAGCTTGCCGCTTATTCTCAGGCCTCAGCAAATATTAAAATGTGGAAAAAAATTGGAAATTTATGATGAAAATTAGTGTCTTAATTTCAGTCTGAGGTGTACTTCAGCTAGCTGATTGTACAAGGGTCAGGAAAGAAGGCAGACTTTTCCCTTTCCTATTTACAGCACACACTGCAAGAGTCAGAGTTTGAAATCTTCAGAAGTTAACCCAGTTATGGGCACTGCTGACCTATTTTCCCTTTTACACAATTACACAGATATCAAGTGATAGTTATTGTAGACATTAGCTTATGATTGCTTTCTGATTTTTTACACTGCTATTTGTGCTGAATTAAGCAAATGGAATACAACCTGAATACACTTACTGAAAATTTGTGTAACGTCCTTGCCTTTCTTGTGATTCATTGTGATCATCTGAATGCAATCTGACATCTCTGCAATATTTTTTTCTGAAAGATTTTATTTGACTACTAGATAGCATGAAGAGTGGAGGTTTTTCTAATTTAGAACACAATATATTTATATTTAAGCTTCCTGATTGAAAACGAAGTACTATCACCTGTCTTCATTGCAATGAATCCCCAACAACCTTCTCTCTTTTTTTAAACTACCACCTCCTTCCACCAACAAATTCTGAATGCTGCAGTTAACAGTCAGCAATCTCATTACCCATCTGCTATAAATCTTCAAAAGCATCACTGTGTTTTGACAGTCAAGAAAGGCAAAGGGAAGCAATAAGCATAACCAAGTATTCTTTATGAATGCAAATATTCTGAAGACCACATTTAAGTAATTTCAGAAATCTAAAGCTATACAACGTAATACGTTGAAAAATTTTCTCTAGGATACAGAGCAGATTTCTTTTCTCTTATTCTTAAAGCATAATCACTCTTGATGAATACACTGCACAGATTGCTAATGTTAGCAAGAGACACATGACTAGGAGTTTTATTTCATTGAAACTAAAAGCCCGACCACTTGCTTAAAAGTTCAGAGACTTTCTAGAACTGATACCACAATTGCAGACAACGAACGTTGAAAACTGTGCACACACCATTATAAGTCTTCAAATTTAACAAGGATCAGACATTTAGCAGTTTAACTAAAGTCTGAAGTTAGCTTTCACATGCTCTTCCTGTCTAATGGACTACATATTCAGAAAATCACGGGCAAGTAATTTATTTTTTTCCAGCTAAAGTGATTATCAAATGTGGAAGCAAGCACAGCTGAAAAAAACACCACATCACAACTGAAGCAGTATACTTTCACTGTCACTTTTATGCTGGCATTTCTTCTTTGCAGCAAGAATATGGGACTCTTCAAATCCCATCAACTATATTTTTCTCTCAGCAAGGCAGTAGGGAAGATCATGTTTAGTAGAAGAGGCAATCTTCCACAATCCCTTGTAGATTAGTGTCAGAAAAGGGATAGACCAGACTGAATAAACCTTTGCTGTCTTGCAGTACAGCCATTCTTAGGTACTAATAAGCAAAATTAGAAAAAAAGCAACCCCCAAAAAAACAAATAAAAGACAAAACCCCAAACCTAAACAAAATAATAAACAACTAAAACCCAAAACCAACCAATCAAATAGAAACTTACAGGATTTAGAAATATATAAATGACTTCTAAAAGCAACAACAAAAAGCTCAGATGCTCCTGATACACCAACGAAATTCTCGTGGGAGCTCTTCCTTATATGCTTCAGGAGAGTACACGAGAAACTGCACTGTACATTATGAGTATATATGTACAGTAGAGAGATTCCCCAGAAAGTCCAGATTTAATTCATAAAGTTCAGAAACAACAGTATATCAGCATGCAAGTTTACTGATGTGAGTGCAAAAGTAGCCTTGCAGCACTATGCCAAACCTAATGAATGCCATGTAGAGCACTGAGGAAATGTGGAGTTTTGTGTTTCCAGACTGAAGCTGGTTCTCCTAAAACCACTTCAGCTGCTTCAGTCTCCTGGGCTTCCAGTTTAAGCCCAGCCAAAACACCCCAAAAATACATGTGCCCTCAGTAAAACAAAGGAATGAGAGCAGATGAGAATCATGAAAACAAATACAAATGAATGAATATTTCTTGTATGAGAAATATAGAATGTTATATGCTTCATTTAGCCAATATAATACAGACTGCAATCTCAGAGCTCCACTGAAGTGTGAATAGCCTCTAATAAACTTCTTGTGTATACATGCACAACACATACACAACAGCTGGGATGCTTTCCCATCTTGGCAGGGGGTCACTGCCACATTACTGCTATACTTTAGCCACATTAGGCAAAGCATCAAACAAAATAGGCTGTTGTGCAATATAGGAATTCTCTTCCATCCATCCCCCCTTTCTCCATGCCTAACCATGGTCTCTAACTGTTCACTATGAGCTAAATCCCATCTATTCAAGTTTTTGTGAGCATGATTCTTTTTTTTTGGCGAGGGCTTTTCTGTTGCTCCTTTCAGAGGTCAGGACTTCTCATCCTGCAAACTGTCCTCATGTGAACAGGCCATTTTGGGGTGCTTGCCAGATGCCATTTAAACAGACCAGCTCTCTAGGCCTGGCTGGTCTCACATCCTCTGTCCCAGGGATGGGCATGTTGTGGCACAGCAGTGGCATTTCCTGCTTTATCATTAAAATATCACTAATCTCTGAAAGGCTCAACTGTTCCTACTTTTTGTAGGATTTGTCCCAGTTAAGAGAGAATAGAAACTGGAAATGCATAAAATGTGTCTGCATGGCTGTTGCTGAGACATCCCAGCCATTTGAAACTTGTTGAAAATAGGAGCCAAGGAAAGGAAGAACTGTGTGGGAGTGGGACAGCAGAAGGCTACAAGTCACCAGTATGTGTGCTCACCACTCCAGTCACATCTGGCACTCCTACAAGCAAAACCCCATCCCCTGAAATTCCTCTACAAGTTATGATCACATATTATTTTATTATTATACAGTAAATTATAAAAAGCAAGGATGCATGGCCCAGTGACACTCTTCATTAAAACTTGATCATCTCTGTGGACAATAAAACTTTTTATTTTCCTTCCAGTGTTGGAATTTCTTTGAAATTTCATCATTGGATTCTTCCTTCAAAAAATGAATTTAAAAATCTTTCAATTTAACAACTGATCAAAAATGTCCAATAATTTTTCTGGATTACCTTGAACAATGCAAAATAATTTATCTGTCACTTGTCATCATAACATTCTGCACAATGAATTTAAGCTACTAGAGCTCTAAAGAAGCAATGTGATATGTAGGGCCTATATTAAAAATGCTCTTAGGACAAAGTCATCTGAGTTCTGTCAACATATTACCAACTAGGAAATAATCCACAAGCTACTAGACAAAACAATTGTTTCCTATGGTCTAAACATGGAAAGCAAGCTCCAAATTTGAGTTTTTAAGCAAAACAAAGAAGAAACTAGTGCAATTTGTCAGAAATCTCTTCAAGTTTTGAACTATTCAAACAGCATAAAGAATGGCTTCTATGTAATATGAGATATAACTCTCCCACTTATTTTCAAAAGCAAAAAAGAATGTAAGAGTTCACACTGCCCTCATTATTATTCAGTGCATAGTGCAAGGGAAAAGAAAAAAAATTAAAGAAGCAGGAGCAAAGACCAACCATAATAGCCTGAAGCAACAATTTTGAAAGGGGAGCTTAAGCACCCAGGACTTGGGTGTCCAGCTCCACCCTCCAGTCATACTGTGCCTGAAACTCCAAGTGACCTTCAGCTGAGTGGTTACACCAACTCCCAGACACACTGTTGAAAATATAGTAGCATAATGTTCTGAATTGCAGCAAATGTGAAACAATCCNCCACCTTCACAAAGTGCTATTCCTTGTACAACGAATTCTGCATAATAGAAAAATGAATAGTACAATAAAACTGGAAGAATAAAGTAGATACCCCATATGTCACTCAAACTTCTAAATCCCTGGTGCTGAATATTCCTCTGGCAGTTCAGTACAAGAGAAAATCAGGGTAACTACAAATCTGCTGATGGATTTAAAAATAAGAGAAAAGTGACAAAGAGCATAACTCAAACAACTGTTTACCCCAGACTGCAGAGAAGAAGCAACCTGAGCTGCACCTGTAAAGCAGCCTTTAACATGTGCATTACGCAACAGCTGGAACAGCCCTTCGGATGAAGTGCCTGAAGGACTGCTGTTAATCCCACAATTAGAGTATAAAATCATTTTTACAATCTTTCCTCTTAACTCCCTTCCATCTTCTAGTGTAACAAAAACCCTATTCCAGCTCAGACACATTTAATAACTAAACAGGTTTAATCAAGAACCTCCCAGCACATTTAAGTCATTCATTTCCTGCCCTCTTAGCACAGAGTTTAACTAGACACACAGTACCCATGTCTGTAGCTTCCACAAAAGAGTTAATTTGTGTACATTTATATAGATAGTCATTCTTTGATTGCATTGGAAAACTAGAGGCTATACTGACAAGATAAAGTATTCAAGCACCATATGATAGACAAAGCATAATACTGAAAGAGGCAGATTAGATTATTAGACTCGACAGGATTGGATGGAGGGAATTTTTAGCTTGTCACAGTATTCACCTGGGATAGATCTTAGGCCAAGTAGTACAAACATTTTCTTCCATGCCAATCACATTAAAAATAAATAAATAAATAAATAAAATCTCCTGTTTGAAACATTTTTAACCCAGATCACTCTACTGCCCTAGTTCACAGCTCAGATTCAACAACAGAGAGAATGACAAGCTATTATAAGTGGGAGAAATAAGTGGCCAGGAGAGAATAATACTGCTTAAAGCAAGTTTTTCACCAAGGAAAATGTGTTGTTAAACTATGCAGTGTACTTCCCTATATTTAGAATAAGGCATATATAAAATACAATAGCTCATATAACCAGTGCATGCTGTAGGATTTCTCTGAGACCAGGAGAAGTGGAAACATTCTGTAGTTCGCTTGTGCAGCTTCAATTACGCCAAATTGAATTAAACTCTCCCTTGAGGAGGACCTCTGTAGCTCTACTCCTCCTTTTCTGAACAATTCCAGATGTAGATATGGCACAGTTTCAGTTTCTCTCTTAAAAATTCCACATGCCTGGCTGTGCTGCCACATTCATACAAGGAGGTGAGCCCCTGGGGGAGACAATACAGGGCACTAAACAATGCTTAGCCATGAGTTGGTACAAGTTTGATTTTACAACTTACTTCTGTTCATTGGGGTTTCCTTACTTACTTAGCAACAGACAGGTCCACTGAAAACAATTCAGAAGGCATGGAAACACTTCTGCTGAACAAATGGAAGCTGAGTACCATGTGGCTCTTAATCACACAATCAGTAGCACTTTGCTTCCTTCCTGACATATCCAGAATTTATTACCTGCTTCATGACTCTTCTTCACCTTTACTTTTGAGCACCTATCCAACCCAACCCAAGGTACTAATGACACTTCCCTTCAAGTGCTACCGATCCCCTGACTTCTGCTGTAAGGAGTCATCCTTCTAGTGTAGGTCTGCAGGTTCACATGAGCTTTTTGAAGCTCAGCAATGAGAATTGTCACTCTCTGGGCACACCTTTGGGTCTGGTTCATGCAGGAGTGACAGAACTCCAGTAGGTCTAACTTCTAACCACAGTTCAAGATGTTTCTCTCTGTCTCAAGCAGATATTTGGTAGAAGGCTCTTTCCCCCCAAAACAGCAGGGTTTAGGAGATCAAGTCAATTTTACTGAGTCTCATGAAAGCTTTCAAGCCCCTCAGAGGTTTCCCTCACCCCACTAAAAGGCTGTGACATGAAAAAAATACATATTGGGTTTTTGGTGTTGTTTTTATCTTTTTTTTTTTTTTTTTTGTTTTGTTGGTTTTGGGGCTTTGGGCAGGGGGTTTGGCTGGTTGGTTTTGGTTGTTGGGGTTTTTTTAACACTAGGTCATGGAACTATCCTGTGAACACTATACTAACTCAGCACAACTAATACTTGCTTAAGACTTTAAAATTTGCTTTCTTGTTCTTTCCTAATCAAACATCTCATGGCTCTGAGCTACAACTCCCGCACACTTTTTCAAATGGTTGAACAGAAATGTCGACATTGGCAGATGTAAAGCAGTAAATTCAGTGTCTAACCGAACTTACTGGGCATGAGAACTTTCAATCCACATCATGCAGGATCTGAACATCTAAATGTACATTTGAATTTACAATACACACAGCATAGAGCTTTGTGGGGGAATTCACCTGTGATTTCTGGGCATCCAGGGGACTGGACTGCAGACATTCATCACTGCTACAGTGGGCATGTCAGGAAAGCTGGCAGTTTGGATTCAAATCTCTACCAGTCCTTTTATAAAATGATAAATCCAAGACATTTATTCAGAACTTGCCTCAGATCCTACTGGCAATGGTAAATCCATTAAACTTTGCTTTCACTGTTCATGATGTTTATAAAAATAGTAGGTGGAATTACACGCCAGTAATACAAACCTTGGTATTTTTCCTCCTCAGATGTAATAATGAGCTGGATAAGAACAAAGTTGACCCAGGGATTTCAGTACAGAAGCTTTCATTGGAAACCTGAGCAGTAGTGAGCAAGCCCATGTTTTTATGTCAATATAATAATGGCATTTCTACGACTATTAATAAGTATAGATCTACTACTGGATTCATGGTTGAAGTGACATCATAAAATGAATTATATTTCTTCTTAAACTATATAATTAACTCTTAATGAACCCTTCCCTTTTCCCAGTAAATTCAATTTT
Source organism: Scytalopus superciliaris (assembly GCA_013400415.1). Lineage (NCBI taxonomy): Eukaryota > Metazoa > Chordata > Aves > Passeriformes > Rhinocryptidae > Scytalopus > Scytalopus superciliaris. The sequence goes on from VXBX01001802.1 coordinate 1,393,422, forward strand.
ATCTAATCCTTGGGTTTATGGTAATGTTGAGCTCATTAAAATGTTACTTAAAACTCATTAAAATGCACACTGAGAGGTAACAGCTTCATTACAGTAATATGTTGTAAAAGAAAAAAGAATGCTTTATTATCATTTAATTGTTTCCAAAACGGAATACATTTGCATAATGATGAGGTTCATAGGATATTTTCAGTAGTACTCAATAATTAAGCAGTTCAGTAATTAAAAATGCATTTTCTAAAAATAATTTTATGTTCTTGCTTACTCCCTGTTGTTTTTTTCAACTGGGAAAAGTGTTCATGGTGATAGAGTTTACAGAACTGAGCAACAGTGATACCTGAATTGACATTAAAAAAAGATAACATTTAAAGCCGTTGGCAAATTTCTGTTTCAAAATAATAAGTTAAAATTGTCACCAACATATATTATGAATCAGACTTTCTGAGTCATTTAATATCCCTCCAATCCCTTTTTCAACTCCAGGGACAACCAAGATTTACGCAGGGGCCTTTCAAATGCAAAGCCTTACTATCATTTTCATAATTTATTGTTACTGCATGTTTGCACATGATGGAATACTCGAACAGAAGTTGGTTGGGACCTGGATGTGGCTTCTGAGGACATCAGAGTAACTATGAATCTGTCTGATCCAATGTTGGCAGGCAGAAGCTCCCAAGCCAGGGGACTGATTATAGAGGCTTCATCTCTGCTTTTCTCCTTGAGAGACACTATCCCAGCACCAAGGCAGAGGCAAAATGGTCAAAAGTTAGAGAAAAAAGTTACATCTTCTCAGTAACTTCAGCCCTAGGAGTGTCCCTTATTTGCCATATGACATTGGGGTAGAAGATACTGTGCTAACTTTCTTTTAAATTGACAAAGAAGGGTTGACAGAAAAACCTGACACACCTTGCCAGGGTACACAGCCCAGACTCTTAGATGGGAAAAATACAACTTTGAAGCCTTGAGTCATTCAAGGAACTGTCTAATGTAATACCATTTAAGATCTCTTGAAGTATTAATTTAATACCAATCATAGATCTTTGCTATGGCTTTCAAAGATTATTTCTACTTCTATAAAACAGACACTCTTTCTTTTTAACATACATGTATCACAATGAACCCAAACTGGATTTTTCCAGCTTGCAGTGAAAATTGATTAGCATGCCAAGGACACAATTAAATAAGGATGCAGCAGGTTAGACATGCATGTCAGTGTAAGGCAAATGTGAGAGAAAAGCGGTCTGTGAGCTTTCAACCTCTATACCATTAGTAGGGAATAACAAACTGGAACAAAAATAATCTAAAGGGGGAAAAAAAATGAAGTGCTAACCAGATTTAACAATTTCAGCAGCTAAAATTATTATATGTAATGAGACAGCATTTCTGTGGTATGAGGCTGGAATGTATGAAATGAAAACAAGTTATCTGGTTTACAATAGTTTTCCTGGGGTGAGTCTGGGCAACTAACTGACCTCAAATCCCACACACAAATGGATTATAAGACTTCTTTTGATTCCTTTTCTGATTATATAAATAGATCAGTCTCATCAATCTCTACAATCTCCTCTATGTACGTTCTGTAGTTCCTCACGTAGTGGTCCAAATGACAATTCTATAATGCCTATCTTAACAGAATTTATAAAAATAAATCCAGGGCAGTTACTCAGTGAGATATCAATATGTGGGCTGGAAATTGCTGTTTAATGCAATAAGTCAGGTCATATTTCTAAATTTGCTTTTGATACTCCTTTATAAATCTAACTCTTCTGATAGAGAGGCACATCACTGTTTCTACAGTAATTTACATCTCATGTTCTCAGCTATTTCAAAAGAAAACAAATAATGTGTCTTCTTAGACAAGTAAACAATCTCTCATTTTATCTTTATTGCACACACTAGCAGATAAGTCATTTCTATCCAACACTCAGCAAGATGGAAATAAATAATTCTGAAAATGAGTAACTGGCATAATAAGTATTAATGTTGAAAGCCCTCTCCATTGTATTCCCTTGTATTGAGTAAGTAAAAATAAATGAGATACCATAAATATAAAACAGAAGATAGATGGTACATTGAGGGGAAAAGAAAAAGTAATTACCTATTATATTTACTAGTTTTCCCCCATATAAGCACTCTATAAACTGAACAACCTGCAACAAAGGCTGCTAAAAAAACCCCAATCAAAAACAAAACCAAAAAACCCTAAAAAATGTACTAAGCTTCAGTTTTCAGTGACTAGTCTATTAACTCCAATGTTCAGCAGAAATATGAAAGTACAACCAATATTATGGCTGCATATATCCAAGCTCACAAAGAGAAACTCTTATGTCAATTTTATGAATACAGAAGCAACAGTTTTGTTTCAGAGCTGACAAGATAATTTTAAAAAGAGCAACACAGAGAAACAGTTCTTTCTCACTGCCTGAGTCATGTTGTTCACTGCATCCCCCTGCTGCTGTGGGGAGAAGCTGTACTGAGATGTGCCCAGCAGCAGGGCAGGATGGGAGCTTTAACACAAGTAACGTGCTGCTGTGAGCCCAAAGTGCCTGAAGAATTTAAACCAAGCATTCCAGATTATTTTTTAACTTGTAGCAAAATAACTGCCAGATACAAAGAGAATTTTGTGTCATTTCATAGTATGATACAATGGTCATTTAAACACATCAGGTATTTTCTTCTTGAAACACTATATAATGCATTCTTATGCAGTGCCACCCTACTGAGGTTATACTACATGGCTCTATTTCTACACAGATAATGGTTTTTACCTAACAAATTTATTTCTCAAAAGGACAACTGGGTATCTTGTGGGTCATATAAGGAAAACAGAAAACCTGAATAGGAATTTCATGGGTTTGTTTTCACTTTTACTCCATATCAAGACTAAAGACACTGAGTCATACAACCTCCATGTCAGTGAAAAACATTTGTTTAAAAACACTGAAAGTCTTTCCAGTGCCTGCTTGGAATTAATCTCAATCAATAAAAGGAAAGATGAACTGCATACTCCCTTATTTCATTGGAAAATCTGTAAAATGATAATGGAAAAAAATCACATGAAGAAGAAAAAAAAGAAGAGTCCCTCCCACCTAAAAAAAAAACCCAAAACCAAACAAAACCAAACAAACAAAACCCCAAGAAACAAAAACCCCAAACAGCAGAAAGAATCACATACTGGATCTCTTGCTATGAAAAATAAAACTCATTTTTCACTTTTGTTTTCCTAATATTTCTCCGCAATAATTGTAAAATGAGGTTCATTGGTAAGAAATTTTATTTTGAAAACACACCCAAATGTATGAACTATGTTTTGAATTTTTTAACTGCTACAGCTTGTATGTACCTTATACTATAGTTGACATTTCTTTTATGAAACACCTATTCTTATACCCTAGGAGTTAAATGCCAGTGTTGTTACCAGCACCACTGAAAATACACACACTCAAGGCCACACACCAGCCTCACTGGTGTCCTCCCAAGCAATACTTCCCTGATGCTTGAAGCTTATATATATACATATATATAATCACAGGGACAATTACATCACATTCTATTTGGTTCTTTAAATATCTTTACATTCATGAATATTCAGAAACTCCCCAAGTTGCACAGTACTAAAAATTTCTATAAAAGGGACAGTGCCCTCAACTTAGCCCAAATCATGATGAGAGGGGTTGTCTGAGATCAGAGGATGCTCTGAGAAATGACTGCCCAAGACTTTCACTTTAGAAACACTAATTTGATTTCTGCTGTCTTTACCATCTGTCTAGATTTCTTTTGTTGAAATTTGCAGTTATTGCTGCTTCCAGACTTTGTAAAATGTCATATCTGTTGAGGAATTTGCTTTAGAAATAGGGGGAAAAAATTTAGAAACAGGGAAGGAAAGAAAAAGGAAGAAATGGCAAACAAAGGAGAAAGCTAGTCTGGGTATTTTTGCCATTTCTTACTTAAAATAATAAAAATCACCTGTTCAAGCTCCCCATTCTCCACCCCCTAATGGGAGTTGTTAGTAAAAAGAAGCAGTCCAGCCCACCCCCTGAAGTCTTTAATTGACTTCATAGTGAGTGTTATCAAGAGCTACTGAAGCAGTGCTAATGGTGCCTGCAGATTGCTCACACATGGCATGGCTGGCATTCCTTGGACCTTAAAAGGGCTAATAGGAGACTGTAATCTCTACTCAGCATGGGAGCAAAGACCACGAGTGATCTGGAAAACACAAATAATTAGAAAGTATCTTTCACAGATGGAAGGGAGGTCGAAAATGAAGATAAAGCTGGTACCCAAAGCACGGAATCTCCTAACTTTGCTATTATGGAACTTCTGAAACCACAGTCTTATTTCAAAGAGTGTGACATTCAATAATTAAAGGAATAAGTCTGTCCCACCTAGAAATGTGGGTTTCTAATTCTGTCCCTGAATACCTCATGGAGAGATATACAAGGGGGGGGTTATAGAGAGAGGTGACTTTTAAGATTTATTTTTTTTTCTATCAGCAGTTCTCCAATTACTTCTGTAAGACACCTGAACATAATCATAATTTTTACTAACATCAGTAATGATAACCTGAACTTTGGAAATCTAAAATATTTTCATACTGAAGACCTTGAAACACTTCACAAACTCTGAATAAGCCTCACAAACAAACCGACACAAAGCCTGAGGAGTTCTACAGAGCAGCTGGCATACATATCTCCCATCCTTTGCTAGTCTGGAAATTCCATCTTTCCTACCATACTGTACCTATAACAACAATGCATAAGTGATAACAGATCTAGGAGGGCAGGACGAGTGCTCCAGGTCTCTACAGAATGCAGCAGTGCTGATCAGGAGTACCTTGACTGCAGAGAAATGTGTTTATATAAATTTTTACTAAGAAAAGCAACAGGCATATTTTTATCCTACAGATATTCCTAAAATATTTTTCATAATTAAAATATTTTTAAACAACATTTTAAAACTATTTTCAAGGAAGATTAGGCAAAATAGAAAATCAGCTGTGATTTCAACTTGATTGCTCCACTGTGAAGATAGTGATTGATGAATGTTAAAGAATGCATCTAAATAAAAAGGCAGGAGAAGTGCTGTCACAGGTACCTATCTAAAATTCCCAAAAAGAAGGCCAAAGAAAGAAACATAATGTTAACCATTAAGAAAAAGAAACTAAAAATATTGTGTGCATAATGTCTCTGTTTAGCTGTAAAGCACACAAATGCACATTGATAAAGCTGGACCTCCCTGAATGGAAATCACTGCCCCTGACTTATTAGAGTTGTTGGACGTTGTTAATGAAACAGGGAGAATGGGGGAGATTTGGTAGATATAACTTACTTGGCTTGACAAAAGCCTGTGATAAGATACTTGACAAGAAACTATTAAGGAAAATAAATAGCCACAGGGTAAGAGGTAAATTCTTGTTGTGGATTAAAAATTAGCTAAGTGATAGGAAACAAAGAGTGGTAATTAATGGCTGGTTCTCCAGCTAGAGAGAAGTTAAGAGCTGGGTACCTCAGGGATCTGGAACAGGACAGGTGTTCAATACATATATTAATGGGTTCAAAGTGGAAATACACTGAAAGTAAAGGAAAATCAGTGAACAACACAAAACTATTTTCCAAAGGATAAACATGGCTGAGATATGCCACAAGGATTCATTCAAATTGACATTCCAATACTGAAATAGCAGACAGCATTTAACTTTATATAAAGATGAGAGGGTATACACATTTGGGAGGGTTGCTGAAGGTCACCCCTGTGCTCCAAATAGTTCTGGAATAACAATCTAACTGGAGATAAAGCCATGAAAGATAAAAGCAATGAAGTTCCAACACTACAGCAGTATGACTTGCAGTCAATTTAGATTATTTCTGAACTCCAAAATAGTATTTTACAATTGACACCCAAAATTTCAGGTTTTTTTTTTGTTCAAATACTTTTGCATTGTACCAGCCTAATCACTATACAAAAACAAGTAGAACTTTAGACAGCATTTTATTTTCAGTAAATACAGTTCAACCAGCTGTGTTCATCCTTTTCTTTGACAGTGCCAAAAGTACCGTACAATGATCAACATCTGTTGTAAGTGCTTTCCAAATTTGATTCCAAAAGCATGTACTTCTGTCTCCTGCCTTGAATTCAAATATAAAAAGAATAAAGCACAGCACAAACAAAGAATCTATCAAATACCAGCTGCAATTACAGGGCACAGCTACAGAGACATTAAGAACTGAGTGTAACATCCCAGTGTATTTACATGAGTCAAATCTAGCTGGCTCAGTCAACTCCACAGTCAAGATGAACTGCATGAGTTTTAGCATTCAGCAGTAACCCTGGAGTATTTGCCAGGAGTCCTGGGAGAGTTTACATCAGTTTACATCAATGTACATCAATGCTATCATCAACTAAAGCCTCTGTCATGCAGACATACCCAAAGAGGACAGCTGGACTGAGGCTGCTTGTTTAAAATTTAGTGTAGACAGTTAATGAAGTTACAGTACCAACTGCACAGAACACATCCAATTAGCAATGTTAATAACTTGTTTGATTAACATTTTAATTTTATGGCTACTTGGAGTGATGACCAACGCTTAAACAGAGCTGATTTTTATCTACCCTGCTCCCAAAATACTTTGCTGTCTCCATATTAAAGAGTTACTCATGAAAAAAATGGTACTACTATACTTCAAACTGTAATATATGAATAATTTCTCCACTGCACGGCTTTACAGTCATGCAAGTAATCTTGAGAGTGCACCTACTCAATCTCAGGAGTTTGGAAGGACTGAGAAGGAGGTGGAATTAGGTTGGGTGTACTGGTCAGATATGGTCATGCATGAAAACTGAATGTCTAAAGGGCCTGAAGAAGTAACCTAAATAAAAGCAGAGCTCTTCCTAAAGCTCTCCAGCTGCCTTCTTCACATGGAGGGCTGAAATAAGACTCAATTTAAATCATAGGGGAAAAAAAAATAAAATCTTTTGACTTCTTCTTTTCCAAAGAAAGTTTCCCCTCCAGAAATTAAACACCCAGTTATATATGTTTCAATAAAAATAAAAATTCTGCAATTCTCCATACATTTAGGTTACTCCAATTGCCTTTGGGAGCACAGTGTTCACATATGCTCTGCCTTCCCACTGCCCCATTTTCATGCATTCCTGATGACATAACTCCATGCTCCAACCTGAACTGCAGTCTGACCCTACAGCTCTTCTTCCCTTTACTAAATATGTGCACGCAGAATTCCAGCAAAGTGAGTCCCAGCCTCACCCAAACATCACCTTGCACCTGCTTGCATGTAGCAAGCTCATCTGCTTTTTCCAAAATATGTGCTCTGGCAGTGCCATGTCATCTCCATTTGCTGATGCTGTGGAGGAGGGTGGACATGCTGAAGAACAGGCAACCTCAGGGTAGAGATCCAGGTTCAGGCTCACCTGATTCTTGCACTGCATCCCTGAGTGCTCAGAGTGGATGCTACTATTGTTCACGCAGATACCGCAAAGAAGTCGGTAAGAATGGGAAAGGAAAACAGAGTGAGAATGGTGTGAGAAGAGAAGCAAAGGCGACAAAGAGACTCCTCAACAGGGTATGTTCTTCAGCCTTTTTTGAAAAGGCTTATTTAATGAGCAAGTGACTGTGTGAAACGTAGAGAAAATCAATCCTGGTTTTGTCTAGGTTCAGGTCTAAACACAGTGGGATATATTTATACAAGAATGAAGTATCAACATATATGTTTGTACAGAATATTTTCAATTAGCTGAACAACATCACCTTCTTAGTACTTTTTTTCTTAAAGTTTTAAAATGTATTAAAATGGAATATTTTAATACCATTTTTCTTGTATGTTTTACCAAACACTGTTCTCCCAGTTTCCAATGGAGCTTGAAATTAGTATTTTTTTTTTTTTGTTTCTGCTATTTAACTGTTTTAATTGAATGAATGGCTCTATGGATGTTTTTTGTTAACTGTATATTATTCCTGATCACTTTAAAGAAATGCATAATTGAGTTGTCTTTTCTTTCAGTAGGGGAATAAAAAAAAATTAAAAAAGAAGGGTAACACTATCTTAACTCAGTATTTAGAAACCAATAACCTGTATCTGCCACGGAAAAATGACAAATGTTCAAGAATAAGCCCCTGCCCATTTTGGATCTTATGCTTATTTTGCAAGAGCCTTTGACCATAGACTACAGACTTTCTCTTGTACATGAATTAAATTATTTCTCCATATTTTGTATAATCATTCAAATATCATAATATCCACATTGCCCTTGAAGAAATCTCCAGGGAGAAAGAGGAACAATAGTAAAGGAAAGGATAAAGAGCTGTTGCAGATTTTTGGGGTAGGAAAGACTTGCTTTGACACTTACCCAAACATGACATAAAGAGAAAAAATACCCTCAACTTTGCTTTACATCAACATTTAGATTTTTTTATCTACATGTTATGACCCATTTAATTAAACATTTTGCTGGAAACAAATAGCTTTCTGTATGATAAGCTAGTATTGTGAAATTCATTGTGAGAGGAATTCAGTCTCTGTTTTTGAGAAATCATAAACAGTAAAAGGGATTTCATTAAAAAAAAAAAAAAAAAACAAAACCCAAACACAATTGAAAACTACAAACTTATTAATTTTAGCACTTCATTCCAAGCATCTTGCCATTACTTGAAAGATTTTAAGCCTGCCCAAACAGGTAGTCTCAGATGCTTTGTATTAAGCAGCTGAACCAGCAAATGCCATGCTCACAAAATATGACAGCACAATTGATTACTGCCTTTTTTTTTTTTTTTCCTTTGCCTCTCAGATAACTGTTTTCCTTTGAAGTCAGAGACCAAGAGATAAAACATCTGTTATCCTCCAAAGCACTCTTTTTAACTGGGGGTGTTCCATGGCCAAAGAAACCGTGGTGTAATTACTATTTTGTTCCTAATAATTAGAAAATTGCTAAATAGATGCTGGAAGTATAGAAAAGCTTTTTAGCATGTACAGATATGAGGAAGTATATTCAATTTATTCAGTCTTGTGCTAAAACCAATCAAACACATTCTGATATATGCATTGATGCTTATCATTGGAAGGCATTGTCCAACTAATTAAAATAATGTATAATAAACTAACAGCACTTTATTTATGAGAGAAGGCACACAATTTTCCTCTACTAAAGCGAAATACCATAGTATTGTACTGAAATCAGAGGAGCAACCCTTTGTAAAACGGACACAAGTGTAGAGGAGAATGGGACACAGGAGCTTTGTGTGTGCTTTGTTCTGTTATGTAGCACTGCAGTAATACTCAGGAATGTTCTGCATATTAGGACACATGTGACATGGCGTTCTGTTGTTCATGGAAAAAATATGTAATCTCCGTTGCACAAGAAAACTTGAAAACCTGTCTTCTCTAGCCATCAGTGCACACAAAACCAGAACATTAGAGACACAAAACAAATGAGAAGAAAAAAAAAAAATTAATGGTTGACTGAACACATCCAGAGAAAAATTAAAAATTTATTCTTTGCCAACTGCCACCCCACTGAGGGATTTGAGATGCTTGATTTTTCTCCATCTGTATAAAAGATGCTCCCCTGCCCCCCTGTCACAACTCCTGACGCACCGAGCCTGTAGGTGAATGTGCATCTTAAAACCAGACCTGTCAGCCTCCTGAGAAAGTTACCTATTAAATATGGAGCATTCAGTTCTCCCTACAGATCCTAGGGAGGCTGGAAGAACTTTTCAAACTGCTACCGTGCTCCCTTCGTTTCATCACTTCACCTTCTAACTTGAACATAGTTGGCAGGATCTGGAGGTACATAACGGGGGCAAGAAACACTCCACGAGGGAAGGTTCACCTACACTCTTTGACAGGTATTATGTTTGTGATTTACTCAACAGAAGAACAAGACGATGCAGGAACTGAAAACGATCAAAAGCGGGAGTGAGGAAGGTGAGAGCTGAAAGAAGAGGCAGGTTCAGTAGCTGAGCAAGTGCATATCCTGTATGTTCCACTGACTCATTTTAAATAGCAAGGCTGTGTTTGGAGAAGGGGCAAACTACTTGTGTGGGATAAAAGGATATCAAATATACAGCAGAACCTCTACAACTGCTAGTCCAGGTATCAGTGTTCTTACCCACAAAATGTAACTAAAGACACTACCTTGCTAACAAGAGAGCTGTATCATCATTCCTTTTTCCCTCTAAGTACTACATTTCCCATTATTTCACCAATTTCATTAATTTAGAAGATCTTGAACTATGTGCTTTTTGAGTGTACTCACTATAGATCAGTAGATCTAAATTTATCATGTGTAGATCTTAATCTACTTTGGAAAATTCTAAATATTTGCAACTAAAAAAAAAAGAAAAAAGGTTTGGAAACACTTATTTTAAAATCCTTTCAATAGTGCCTTTCATCAAGCTACATTTTCTTAAAGTTCATCACTCTTTTTTACCTTTCCAGCACCTACCTCTTTTGCAAGATTATTATTTTCCCCCACTTCTCCTTCTCCTTCCAAGTTCTTTAATATTGTATGTCAGACATTGCTGGAACTAGTATGCAACTCAAGAAAATTTATTTTGGTCTCAACATTGTGATGGAAAATAATTCTTAATTTCGAATCTTATTTCCTAATTTTGGTTCTTTTCCTAGTTTGTACAGGACAGTATTTTGTCTTTCTCCCCAAGACTACCTGCATATTTTAAAAACTTGCTAAAAATTTAAATTAAAAATTTTTCCCTGCCAATCAATAGTAGATTAGAGAGGCAGTGCTCTCCTCAAGAACAGTGATGATTATCTGTCATTTACAGATGCTTGTTTAGGTGTTATCTTATCTTTTATTTATTATTTAATTTACCTTATTAGTTCTAAGTTAAGGACCACTGTTATCCAAGACTGTTCAAAGAACAATATTACTGACAGTCACAGTATCTCATATTTTCTTGTAAACACAACACCAGTTGTCCTAAAATGCTGCAGGGGCATGACAGAACATACTCAAGATATTCCAGGGCATGGCAGCGTTTCAGAAGGGTTGTTTGCTTTCTAAGTTGTGAAACTCACAGCTTCTTTTCCTCAACTCCTATTTTAATATCCCTCTTGCAGCTTGCACCTGAAATCTGTTCCTGTATGTAAACTAGAATTGCTGGCACACATATATGGTGAGTCATTCAGGAAACTATAATCACATCATAATTACAATGCAGTTATCTTCTAATAACTATAATGACAGTCATACTAGTCAACTTCAACCTAATATTTAAGTAATATAACTACTAAACAGATAAGGGTTTAATCCATATCTGAATTAGTAACATATCCAATGTGGCAGGCATAAAATAGCTGCTGTTTTTCCTCCATTTTCATTATAAACGGTGGGAAAATTGGCATATAAAATAGTTTCCACTGAAAATAAGCTCTTTAAATTAAAGTACTCCTTTGAGACTTGCTGTTTAAACTATTCATTGTGCATCCACAAGGAAGAGTTGAAGAGGAAAACCTAGAATTGAAGCAAATCTAACTAGACAATAGCACTTTGGCAGACAAGCCCCTCCAGACTTTGTGTTGCTCTAAGATACAAACAGATTCAGCACACTGTAGCAGTCTTTTATAGCATGATGTTAAAGAAGAATAAACCCAGATGACCATATGAAAGCCTACCAAAAATATTGACAAAGAAGTGATTTTCCACTGGAAAGTAATAAACCCCCACAACTCTACTAGCAAAAACAAACAAAAATAAACTGAATGGTTTCAAAAAACATTGTTCAGAGGAGAAACAAGAAAATAGAGCAGAGTTACAGTGTATTTTGAGGTCTTCAAGATTCAGCTTGACATGTCCCTGAGCAACTTGATCTATTTAGAACTGCTTTGAGCACGGGGATGAATGAGGGAGCTCTGAAGGTCCCCTAAAGCCTCAGTTACACTGTGATTCTCCATTGGAAGAACTGACTTACACAAGGACAGAGAAATCAGAATAACCATGTCTGATGAACGTCTAGGATATATGTGATAGTAATCCATGGATAGTTGAAAGCAATAAGCACTCTGGGTAGACACTGACACCAAGACAAGAGGAGAACAAATATGGGAAAATGGTGCAGAGGAGCAAGGCCATTCTAAACACTTCCAGTCATTCATGCAGCAGCGTCCTCACTGAACACAGGAGGAATTGATTCTTCCACTCTGCATTGGAAGCATAAGCCAAGCACTGTATTTCTCTTGCCTTAGTGCACCTAATAAACACACTGGGAGTTCTTTTGTTTGGCTACTTTTGAAACAGCCAACTCTACAGCAGGTAAAATGAAGAGGAGAAGAGGAAGGACTGATTAAAAAAGAAGTTTCCTGTGCTTAACTGGGAAATCTGCTTAAACGGGATGTCTCCCAGGGAACTAATTTAAACCCGATGATACTTAATAGCTATGATTGGTGCTTAGTAAGTAGGGTAATTATGTTTAATGGGGATGCCTTAAGGCAATTGAGTGGCACTTAAGTCTTTTGTATGTCTCAATCTCATGGTACTTCTCTCCATTTTCTCCTCCAACAGCTTTCTGACCCTCCATAACAGCTATAAATGTATAAAAAGTAGAATCACCACCTGTTTGGATGAGTTTGCTCCTTCTGTGTTAAATGCAGGGTCACCATACGAGGCAAGTATTTGTTGCCTCCTCTGCTTCTATCACTGCATGAGCCACAGCATCTAGCCAAAATATGGGCTTCTCTTATCATTAGAGGTTTATCTAATAACATGAGGCTTGCTACGGCCCCACTGAAGCTAATGGAAGTTTTCCAGAAGCAGAATCAGGTTCAAGCTGAGTTTAGCTCAAACCCTTGCAGCAATAATGTGCTCTGCAGCAGGACTTCCTTCCAGCCAAATGGAACAGCACTATCCTACATTTCTTCTGGAAATTATTCAGAAATGGTGTGAAAGTCTTGGATGTTATTTGTTATAATACATAGTCTACAACTGTGCCTCTAAAAATAAAAATAGGGAGGAAAAAAGCTACTTAATCTAGGACCTATAGGGGAGGGCGGGAGGTGGTGGGGAAGCCACAGCTTGCCCATAAATAAGTTTATGTAGGAGACTAGAAAGCCCCAAACTATTAAAGCCACCAGATCCTGAAATTACTTTCTAATAAGCACAGTGGAGGAATAAAACAGATTTTCAGATGGAGCTCGCTCAATAATTTTGTGAAAGAGATGATATAATGTCATGTCCAGAATAGCTGAATAATAGATTTATTGATCCAGAATGTGGGTCTCAATCCTATTTTCCCAAAAACATTTTCAATACCAGAGTGAAGGCATCAGATTAATTCAATATACTACCGTCAGTGTCTCAAGGACCCTGACTGCATCCTTTTAATACTAAAAGAGAGGGCTAGATTACCACCAGTCTTTCTTTTCTTGTTTGAGAGTCAAGCTAGTCAGTGGAATACAGAAATTCACCCTTCTTTTTCCACAGCATTAACTTGATATAAATAAATTGAAATGTTGCAAGCTAAGCATGTGGTTGGTGTATTAAACACTTACAATCATATAGCATAAGCATCTGAAATTTAATACCACAAAAAAAGTTGCAAAGTTGTTAGAGTTAAAAGGTACCAGCAAAGTGGTTTTATGAGGCTTCTCACTGAGCTGTGATAGACACGTGATTAAACCACAATTTTAATAAAAGATACGGATCTACCATTGAAGAGAATTCAAAACAAAAATAAAAGACATATATATTTTACGATTTTCAATGTACTTTTGCCAGATAGATAAAATACCCAATTTTCTTCTCCAAACCTGAATTGTACAAAGGTCAGTTCCCAGCTTAGGGGGAAAACACCCTTTGTAAAGCCATTTGCAAACCATACCTTGAGCCTACATAGACAAACTTCCTAGTCAGTGCATTATTTTTCTTATTACAACCATTTTAGTCTTATAACATATGCATACTCCTTATCAAATGTGTCTCTCTAAAACACACACCACTAAGAGCCTACAGACATCATCTATTACTGCCTTCAGTTCTCACTGATTATAACACTCCTAAGGGTTAGATTTTATAAGGAACTCCCAGCTTTAGAATCAAATATTCTTTTGAATATTGTGCTCTTAATGTATCATTAAACAAAAAGAATTATATTTTGAAATATTTTAAACTCCACAGTTACAAACTCTTAGGATATTTAATATGAGTAGGACTTCAAATTGTTGTATTTCATCCTGAAACTACAAAGACTATTTTAGCAATAGTCTGTTCACACAGCTTCTATGGAAATTAGTATAGGTTTGGGCAAAGGAAATCACTCATATGATGAGAATTCTCATATTGGATTGTTAGATTTACTCTTAAGCAGTATTACAAAGTAAACTGATCAAAATGGAATTAATTTTTGGATGGGGATTGGTAAAACTGGTTACTGTTGTCAGCTAATAAAATTAGCAAGTTATATTAATGTCGATATCATTACCAGTATCCTTTTCACAGTGAAGTCCAACTAACTTAAACTGATTAAAGTCTCTGAGTTCACTCTGTTTCTCTGTGTAAGAAAATTAGACTCACTGAAAGATTAAATCACTTGTCCGTGGTTGCACCTCCTGTAAGTGGCAGTTACTATTCTACAATCTCTACTGTTTTCCCTTAATACCCTTTAAATGTAACAAGCAGCCTGAATTCTCAACTTTTAGTCATGTTCAGAAATGCTTTCCTTGCAAGCAGCACCATGACTTCAATGGAAATAATGAGTAAAATACAATTTAACATGATGGTTCTATTGAGTCTTAAGTTAAAACCAAAGTTCAGAATCCTAAAGAAAAGATATACTTTAATCATTGCTTATAGAGGCATCTATATGCTGATTTTGTCCTTTCCTCCTATACTCTTCTTTTCTATGCTTGTAAATCTTTTGGGTCACAGGTAAGATTAAAAAAAATAAAATAAAATGTGAATGAGGGATGAAAATTTAGGTGACCAGAAATGTATTTTAAACATAAAACTTACTGTTTCTGTGCTTGGGGTTGTGGGGTTTGAGGGTGTTTTTTTTGTTTTTTTGGTTGTTTAGTTTTGTTTTGTTTTGTTTTTTAATATTTTAAGTTTGGATGTACAGATACAGTTCATCAGTAATGACTCTACAAAAAACAAAAGAAGCAATTGCTTGGAGCAGACAATGCAGAGGAAAATGGTATCAGACAGAACTGGATTTGGATGCTGCTTCCTGCATCCTCTGCTGTTAAAAAAGCCTTGCCTCTCCAGAAGAAATGAAAAAGCACATCTAGAGATTCCCAGAAGCGTCTATGCATTTAAAAAATGGCGTGCCCTCAGAAAAGTTGCTGAAAACATTGATGACAACTGTAAAGATACATGAAATCAACAATAAGAAGACACTTCCCTTAAAACCACAAAGTATTAGATAAAATGTTGGGGAAGAGTTATGTTTATTAATACTGCCTGTTTCCTCATCTAATGCACTCTGATTTATATTGTGTTAGTTTATGAGAGAGAAGAGATTAGGGAGAAAAAAAAAATTCACAAAATCTGGTGACAGTCTTTTCTTTGCTCAAGTCAGAGGTAAATCACATTATACTGATTGATCCTTCAGCACCACTGTGAGCTACGGGTAGTCAAGGACAGGCTAGACACAGGGTCTGATGAGAGACAGTTACATGCTTTTTTAAGACAAACTCGCTTGTAAATGCCCCAATATTTGACTCATTTCCTGGCCAATGTCCCCCAAAATATAAACTACAATATGGGCAAGAATGTACCATAAAGAGATAAAAATAGATCTATCATCTACTAAAGCTTTCCCCACCATTTCCTTCAAAACAAAGAGGAATGGTATTGCATAAGAAATCAATACTCCAAAGATAAAGGAGGGTCCTCAATTATTGTCAACAGCTAGAGTTTACTAAACAACATTATGTGTGCTCTTATTTGTAATTTTTCTGGCACCTTCACCTGCACTGCAGACAAATGGTGTATAAACAAAAAGCGATAGACACATCATTACTGAGCATCCAAAGCAGAAGACTATGTGATAAGCTCCCGACTTACATGCAGTAAGTTGGTGTGTGCTAGCAGAGAACAGCAAAAAATTTTAGAGCATACAGAAAAAGTCTCCCATTAATAGACTGGTCATTAGTGACAACAGTAAAGAATCACACACATTTGTTTCTGTTAAACAGATGCACTGCCTATTACAAATAAAATAAAATTGAGATAATCAGCTCTGAAAAAGGCCTGATTCAAACAGCCTTGTCCTTTAAGGTGGAAAATCTACATTCTGTGCAGTAAATATATCTTTGCACACAGAGACTTAATACAGCCAGACCTGAAAAAAATATTAGTGTGGTCCAAGAAAGTAAATGACATGTGACTGGCTTGTTTACACATCCTCATTTCCCCAAACCATTTTGCTTCATTTACTAGACTTTGTCACTATGCGAGTGTTTGGGGGATTTCAAATGGACTCATTCTGTTCTAACAGATGTCAAAGAAGAGGTACATTGGTTTTAATGTCTATTTGGGGACATACAGGAATAGTTTTTTTCCCCTGTATAAAAAGTCCACAGCAGTTATCCAGCAAAATCTGTTTCCATTCTTTCCCATATTTATATCCTCCTAAATTACTGCAGAATTATTGAGTCACTGTTGTTTACTAACGCACTGCTGCTCATGTATTATTTTCTGAAAAGGACTTCGTTGTAGCAATACCAGTCAGATTACAAGAGTGGAACTGCCACAACTTTACAACCACCATAACTCTGGACAGACAAAGACAGTTGTCAACAGCAACCACTTCTGTTTCTGAAGTACAGCAGACTGAAAACAACAGTGAAACTCATATTCACATATAAATGTATACATGACTTTCCATTTCAAATGTTAAGAGAAGCTCAGCCACAAATTAAAGTCACTATAATAATCAAAAAACTTTAAACTTTGTAAAAGTTGAAACTCATGTGGCATTTTAGGGACAAATTCTTAACTACATTAGTAAGTAACATATCCCACTGCTACAGAAACAGATACTTTGTGTGCATCACATGTTCCTAAGAGGCTGTTACCTGCATTTTTTTCCAAAGAAATGTGAAAATTGCTTAAATTTCAAGGCCATAAGATAAAATTTCCTTAGATATAAGAATAAAAAATCACAATAAATTTTATAAGCAGAATGCGTGTAAGGGATGAATTTGTCTCCAGTTTAGGCTATTACTGTGAGCTAGTATATATTACTTTCTCTCTGACAGCCCTTTACAAGAGAAAGCATTCAGTCTCCCAGTTGTGCCACCACATGGTTTTGTTTTTTTTTTTTCTTCCCTAGAGATTCCTCAGCACAAAATGCTGCTGAGAAACAGCCAGTGGCCTGCTGTCAGACACACAGAGACACACAATCAATATAGACTTTTCTCACAATTAGCAAATAATTCAGTGATCTTGTTTTGGTCTTCAGAAAGAAAGGTTATTATATTTTTTTGGTTCAGGCAAAGATCTTTTAGATCTACTTTAATAAAAAGCTTATTTCACCAGCTCAACAGATCAAGACACACCTCCAAAAAAGACAGTATCTTAGGGTAACTGTGTTACAGACCTGATTATGTTAAGTCATACTCTGTAGTCCTATAACCTACATAGAGGTTACACTCTTCCGATGACAGCCTCTCTTTTTCTGCTTACCAAAAACTGTCCTGATCCTGCAGGTTTTATGTGTTATTTGGTAGTGTAATATCAAGCAGGAATATAACAGTAGTGCCCAATTAGTTCAGCAAGCCATGAACTGGGGCAATGTCTTCTGCTGTGTTCACTGGATCATTGGGTCTTATTTGCACTCTTTCCAATGTTTCTGTTGCTGCATGCAGAGATGAAAAGGGGCAAGGCTGGGTGTGGGCAAACATCTTTAGCTGCTTGGCATGTAGGATTACCCAAAAAGCAAATTATGTGGAGTTCCTCTGAATATGAGGCTGAAAATACCAATTGCTTACCAGTGTCCTTGGCAAGAAGCAGGCCCAGCTACTAAGAAGAGAGTTTAAGGTGATTAGGAATTCAGTATCCTGTAGAAGGGTACAGGGTACTGTGTTTTCTTAAAGCCTTTTTTAACTGAGCTATAAAGTTCTCAATATCATTATGGAGCTACAGCACGGAAGAGGAGGAGGAGGAAGGTCGAACTGCAGGCCATACTTCTTTTTTTGTAATGTTGTCTGAGAATTATGGCACTGGCATAAAATGCTACATTTCCTTTGAACGCTGCCATTTCATCTTGAGAATTTGTTATGCGACTCATATTTGTACTCCAGGTCTCATTTCTTTTATAACAAATTATTCTGTGCCTTTTTATGATCTTGTAGGAAGTCAAGGTTGAATCAAAGCCATCGTGACTGCCAAAGTGCATGTATAAAATTATACCACTAAGCGTTAACCTTGCTTTGTAGGTTCACTTACACTTTTCAATTAAAAGCTATCTTTAGTATTGAAGCAAAGTACTTTATAGTTTTTCAGTTAAAAGTCACCTTTAGTATTTAGGCAAAACCACTTTAATGGTAATTCACACTTGCATTCTCAAAAAACTCTTCTGCCTAAATTGGCTGTACAGTGACCTTGTTCCATACAAAGTTTGAAAAGAACACAGAAGAATTATTAAGTGACATTTTACTTGTATTTACTTAGGCGTTTAGTAAATGTGGGAAAAAGTAAAAATCAATACACTAAAAAAATTCTCCCATCTCCCCAAGGAAATTACATAAATATGTGGGCATGTATGCCTGCATGTAAATGCATACCTGGGTGCACCTGTACATTTTTAAACCCAAATTCAGTCATTACACAGCATTAATTGTTTTTCTCTCTCAAAATGCCAGTTAAGTCAAGAGGAGCTTCCTATTTTTCAAATGATGGCTAAAATCATACGTTAATCGATACCAAGTACAAATGCAAAATAAATATTCCCTTAACTATTAAAAAAAAAAAAAAAAAGTTGAAATCGCAAATACAAATGACTGTGCCCCTGTTTTGTCCAGAAGCCTCAAACAATGAGCATAACTGAACTTCTCCAATATAAACCTTGAAGTTCACAGTCATCAAAAGGGAAAACTCTACAGACCTGTATGCCCCAAAGATTTATGCATATGTTTAACTATACTTATTGTCAGTAATCCCACTGAAGTCAATAGGAACACTCACAGTGTGTAAAACTGCATACACACAGGAGACATCAGCCTCAGGGGCTGATATTTCAATAGTCACTTTGCAGGAGTAATACCCTGAGGATCTGGCTACATAAAGGCTGTCCAATTGTTCAGCTGGTTCTCACTGACTTCTCTAGAAAACAGTTACCAGTCACAACTCTCTTCCGTGGGAAAACCACTTGCCTACCTCTTGATTGTAACCGTAATGCTTTCACAGATGTATTGCTTTGTTTCAGTTAAATTAACATCCTAAATTAGTCCTTGAAACAGCTGACCAACAGGTCTTAGTACACAGAAACAGCAACACCAGATGATGGAGAAGACCGAAAATGATTAGGCAGGAAAACAAGATACTGTGTGTCTAATACAATATGGATTTAACTTACAGAGTAACAGGGGTGGTATTAAGACTAAATCACCAGAGTGGCAGAATGTGCATAGTGATGATAAAAGATTATATGCTTTATACATGACTGATGATGACACATTTACAAAATATCTGGAAGGGAGAAGACAAAGTGATGGCTCATGCAACTTATGAAACTGCAACATTTACAACATGTCACCCTCGAATTAGTGCACAACAGGAAAAAAAATGACCCCTTCAGTAACAATAGCCCCAGCTCCTCTGTTACAATGGCCTTGACAAGAAACCCATTTATTTTCCTCAGAGAAATTGTTGCGAGGTGGTTGTTAGGCACAGTAGAGGCCTGACTCCTCAGACCTGGATTAGACCTCCTCGATAAGATAAAACAGAAAACAATGTTGTGTGTTTGTCTCACTCACACCTCAGAAAGGTTATGTATCTTCTGCAGGAAAGGCATTCCTAATTTCATTTGCATTGTGGGGATTTTTGAATCTCAAGACTGTTGCAGAAGTTAGAAATTACACCAAGATTGTTAACATTTTCTTAATACTGTAGTGGGAGTCTCTCATAGGAAGGGGAACCTAATTAAAAATTTATAACAAACCAAACATTTTACTACAAGATACAGCATATAGTAATTCTCCATACAAAAATAAGCTTACTTGTCCCTCACCTTCCAGAAAAGAGATCTATTACACCTTAACCTTGGAAAGTATTATTTGGAAAATTTTCATCTATATCTATTCTTGTTTTTAAAGATTTTCTTCTATAACTAAATAGACACATATAACTCTGAAGAAACTCATTTTGCATCACACACATTCATTTTACTTACAACTAAGTAACTATCTTATATTAGTACCTTTTTTAAAGATAACTTTTTGCAAAAGAACACTTGGTTTTCAGATACATAAAATTATATAAATCAGCAGTTTAGAGGAGTCTAGAAGTAACTGACTAAATCCATACTCATGGCACATCTAAATAAATGTTTAAATAATTTGCACTGTTGACTAGCACTTTTTAAACTCACCACAACTAAAGGAGATGTAGGAGCTTACTTTTAAGTAAGAAGTTGTGAAAATCTTATCAACAATTATTTTCTCTTATGCAAGATAAAATACAGTCTAGCTCTGTATGTAAATATATCCCACTATATTAGTAGCATGTCTGCTGCAGATACTTTTTAGATGGGTACTAAATGAAGTACAAAGTCTAGCTGTCCCCCCTGTCTGCAAATACACTGTACTGGACAAATACATTGACTGTCCAGCTCCCACTCAAGTTGCACAAATTAATTTGTGCCAAAAGACCTGCATTTGAGAGAGATGGCAACAGCAGTTCTAGAGGATCTCAGCAGCAGGTGAAAAGGCCAATTTGTGTATCAGTCTCCTTTCCCAAGACACCTGTGACATACCAAAGCCCTTTATCACACACTGCCATCTAACACAGTCAGCTGCTTTAGGAGGCAGATAAAGTTCCTAGGCAGTTACAGTGATAAGAACAGCTCCGTCTGCTGAAACTCTAGAAAGAAAGTTAATTGCTTGTTAATGATTTACAAGGTTTGACTAATTTGTCATTATTAAAGTAAATGGTTCTCAGCCAGCTGTAGACAGTGTAAGGTATTCTTCCTCATCTACACTTAATGGATGTACCATTCCTAAATGTCTTTTTCTACACAAACCTCTTGACAATATTCCCTGAGGGACTAACAGCAATAGCCAGAGTAAAGCCACAAGAATCTTGGTCTTCTTTTTGTACCAGGTATCATATTAGCTGATAAATTTCATCAGGATAATATGAGGACTTGGGAATTTGCTTACCAGCATCTTCCCCCCCAGTTTCAGCAGGACATTGTTTGTGATTAGCTGCTTCCACACTGTCTAATTTCTGTCCTTGAAAAAGAACAATTAATTCTGCAGATTTCTGTTCCTCCTCTCCCTATTCAGTGTAGAGTACACCTTCTCAATCTGGCATTTATTCTCAAAAAGTAAACTCAATACTATGATTTATTTTTTTCTCCCTGTCAAATTTAACTGAAATTATGAGCATCAGAGAGCAAAAAGGTCAGTAGGCAGACACACACAGTGGCTAACACTGAAAACACAAACCTCATTTCCATAGGAAACCAGGATCAAAACACTTACCTAATACATTTTTTAATACACTGGTTTGCCATAAAAAAGATACTGAACACAAAACAGACACAGACTTCACTAAGAACATTATCTCATTTTAGGTACAAAGACATACATTTAGTAATTCTGAAGAGCATCAAACTGAATGTGTCTGTAATGTTCATATTTATCAACAAGAAAACCCTCCCAGCAAAAACTGTGAAATTATTTAGAAAGGTGTTCTGTTTCCTGAAGTCAGCACGAGTTAGCTTTAATCCACTCACACTTTACATATGCAGTTATGTGCTTAGGGAAATTTCACATTTTGAATTTGAGTTCTCAAAAACTCTCAGAAACCTTCTGGTGCACAGAAGCTCAAGAGCTACAGAAACATCAGTGCAGCAATGAGGCTCAAAGCTGTATCAGATCTCATACCCTGCTAAGACCATGTTCATCCAACATCAGGTAGCCCCTCCAGTCCACATTCACAGTGAATTCAAGCCCCTGTTCTTTCTTTCTCTTACAGTCTTAGAAACATGCTATGAATCTTTCAGGCAAAACCACCAGAGTAATTGCTTTCACCTCACAGGAAGAGATACAAGTATTATTTTAAATACAGGTCTGTTATTTTGTGCAGGATAGATGAGATTTCTTGACTTCTCCATCAGAAACAGTATCAAAAAAGCAGTACTCCTATTTTTGTGCTATTTGTCAACTTCCTTCTTCATCTCAGTGGATTAAAACCTGAAAGTAATGAAGTCTTCCTGGGAAATGACTAAGACCATGAGCTCCTAAGACAGTGATTTTTAGGAGGTCAGCACCTTGCAAAATGGAATTTAGTTAATATTGTCATTCATGACTGCACCAAAATGAAAAAGGAAATTACAAATGAATACACAGAAATGTTGACTGTGAAGTTTTAAATCAAAATCTTCTTAATGTTGATGAAAACTTACCCCAGTAAGTTGCAATACTGAACACTTAATGTGCCATAGTTCCATTAATCATTTAACTCAGTATGTATAAATTCAAACCCCTGGGGAGACAAATTTTGAAATGATCATTTCAGACAGTGTGTACCTCTAATGAATGCATTATTTGGGATATTTCCAACATGGTTAATAAGGTAATGTTCATAAAAGAGACAAATGAATGGATATTTCTATCCTACCTTATATCCTTGTGATGAACACCATGCATACAAATGACAAAGGATTAATGATATAAAAAAATTGAAATTCACTGTTTATTCCAAAGGCAAATAGAGTACATCAGTAAAAAAAAGAATAGGCACTATGCCTGACTTTTCATAGGTGGTGATCTTCAGAACTGACTGACAATCAAAGCAGTGATTTGCCCCCTTTTCTGAAAACTTTGCAGGTTTTTGAAAGAATCAGAACCGATTTTCCAAATATGAATAGACTGAAAATTGGAAAACAAAAGTAATGTAATTTTAAAGAACTCACCTATTAGTTCTAGGAACAGGATATTTTCCCAGAACTATATGCACTATATTAAGTAATTTTAAATCACTGTTGGTATCTAGCACTGTCACAGAAAATATTTCCCATTAAAACTTAAACATTCGCTTTACATTGTCTTGACAGATCACATCTGACCATCTTAAAGACCTGAAGTCCCCAAGGTATTCTATTGTGAATAATTCATATTTGACCAATTTTATTCTTAAAAGCAGTTGTGCTGAATGCTGTTGTAGCACATATTCTATAAAAAGTACCTTGTCCCAGAAGGCAAAAAAGGGGGATTGAGATAAAAGATGCAGATATTGTTTCCCTTGCTGCAAAGCCACTCGGAACCAAACCAGCTTACATGCTTTGAAGAGATACAGTGACTATGCATCTATAACTCTAAACTGTGCTAAATCTGATTCCTTAGAGGGGAGGCTAAAGTGGCAGTGTGGTGAATTGTTCCTCTGTGATTATATTAGAAGAACACTTACCCTCAACCTTTCATCACCCAGTGTTAGACACTTAGCTACAAAATATGGTAAAACCTAAGGAAATCATAGCGTTGATGCAAAAGTGTGGATTAGAAAGCTCTGGAAGCAATTTTTTTGAATGACATCTATTCAGCAGCTCTTAAAACAAGGCAGCAGTGCAGATTAAACATTAATTTGGGGGATTAAGCTCTAAATTATAATACTTGTGTGGAACAGACATCCCCGTCATCGTAAAAGTTACATTTCTAAAGCAGAATGAGGAAGGATTTAGAAGGCATGAAACCTGTAAAGGATTAATCATATTATAGTAATGTTTCTCCTTACTTAAAATATAAACCCCTTCATCTCAGAGGACATCAAGGACACAAGAAATATGTGAATGAATAACACACTGTGGTACAAGTACACTACAGGGCTGTTGTCGAATTAAACCAGAACATACCTACTTACTTCTTCAACATGGAAAGCAAAAATGTAATATAACTAGAATCTCTATGAACTGCAAAACCAGCAATTACAACCATCAAAATAGAGGGCTGAAGATTTTAAGGGATTAAGTATTTCTGAATATTTGAATTTTAAAATGTTCTATTATGTTGGATAAAGACTAACACCTCTCAGAAGCAAAGCTTTCACTTTTTACAAACACACAGAGCTGTAAGCAGTTTATTATTTCAGTCTTGTAAGAATTTGCAATCAGCAAGTTATTGAGTAGACACTGAATCCCCCTTAAACCTCCCAACACAGGAGCTAAAGCTAATTGTAAAATAGAATATGTTATTCCTATCTGACATGATAAAACCTGTTACTGGTGGATTCCTTTACAAATACCAATCAGGTCTACTTTATGATAAGTTCATTTCATTGTCTCCAATAATGTGGGACACCCTGTTCTTTTACTGACCTTTGATGACCCTGCCTCTTTCTTCTGGTCTATACCCCACATCTACATTGATCTGTAGACAAAGCACTGTCAGATGGAATCAATACATCATTCCTTCAGCAACAAGACTGGCTTTTGCTCAGTTTACTTTTTTTTTTTTTTTAACAGATCAATTGTGCTAAACTGATGTATTGTAAATTGGGGTGTATTTAGTACCTGTCTGCAGGCCTGTACACAAGCTGCTAAAATACTGTGCGGATTTTTTTAGTTAAACTGAACATTTCAAACTCTCTTCACCTGTGAATAGGTGGCTATTTTAAAGAAATGTAGAGCACAATAGACCCCAGAAAAATCGTGCCCCCATGGTTTCATAGAAAGTTTTCACTTTGTATCGATAATGAAAAAACAAAATTATTAAAGTGAAACACTTAACAAAATTAAATCATCAAACCCGGATGTCATCAATGAATACAGTTAAACTCTTCCTTTCTTCTATTTAGGTTAATTTTGAGTAACAATTTTATACTAATATTTCATATATGATAAAACCATATAATACTCTTAAGTTTCTGAAGACATCACCACTCAGTGCAATACACTAATTCTAACTAAAACAAAATTAAGCTGATCTACCACTACAGACATTTATAGCAAAGAAGATTTGCTAAAATATATAAGCATCACTACATCAGGACAAAGAAGCTGCTGAGAAGTAGTATTTGGGTGTTTCTGTAAAAGAACAATAGAAAACTAACAAAACTTAACTTTTATTTCTGGAATATTACTTTTCCAGATCAAGTTCCTCATTGGAAATGGAGAGAATCAGCACAATCACAAACCCTTTGCCACCCATCATGTGCAACAGCTCTCAGTTACGAGCATTGTGTCCAAAACCTTTAGGCGTGTCATGGGTTAATGGAGATCACTGTTACAAAACTTTTATTCAGGCAAAACCTGCTTTGAGTTCAATGAGACAGACTTCTGTTTGGGTACTGGTATTATTCTCTGCTTCTCTCCTACCTTGGCTTGTCTCTTCTGCTGTATTTCCCTCTCTCGCTTGGTCAAAGCTATTCTGCTCACTGCTTCCCTGGTGTCCTGCTCCTATGCTTACCCAGGCACATCCTTTAAACGTCCCCTGAGACCTCTGATTTCCTTACCAGTGATTATGTTATTCCTCCACATTCTTCTTTCCTAAGTTACTTTAACAAGCCTGTGGACTTTCTCTCCAGAAACTACTGGTTTTAGGTGCGCAGCTTGAGATACTTCATGGAGAGAGGCCGGGCTCAGCAGCTCCACAGAAACTGACCCACTCAGACACCACATGTTCAGCACCCAGAAGAAGAAATGTACCCCACCACTGCTCACTGTTGAAATTCACAAGCAAACATATATTCTGCTTTAGTGGGAGTGCACAGCTGACACAAGAGATGTCTTAGATGGATTGTCTTTGTCCTTTCCTACCACCCATCATTATGAACTCATCTCCCAGTATCACATTAATTCAGATCCCAAGCCCACAATGTTTACTCAAGTCTAGGAAAGGCTGCATAAGAGGCACAGGGAATATACTAAAATGTTAATCTGTGAGTTCTGCAATTACATCAGACTCTCCACTCACATTGAAAAGCACAACATTTTAATAACTGTTGAGGAAGGAAGAAAAACATAAGCTTCATGTTATTAAAAAGAAGTGCCCGCGTGAGTCTGAAGACCGCCTGAATAAAGAGGACAAAAGTCCTGGAGAAAAAAGAAAAAAATCATAGGTAGGGCAGTTACTCCGCTTTTTTAATTTTCCTTTAAATAAAAAACAAAAAATTGAAGGAAAGAGTGAGTTTAAAAAAAAAAAAAAGGTTGCCTCTTTCCATAAGTTGGGTGTACACGAGAGAAAGAGACAGTTGAGCACTAATTTTTCATTTAGATTTGACTACACAAAGTGATCAATACATTAGTTCACGAGTATTCCTACCGGTTCTGCAGGAAACAAGCCGTGTGGCCGGGCTGCACATGGTGGAAGGAGGATGCCCATTCCCGGGTAGGAAGTACCAGATGCCTGCAGGTGAGCAGGCAGCAGTGGCACAGCTGCAGGGCCCGCTGTGCCACGAGCTGCTCCCAGCAGCATATGCTGCTCCTGTGCAGATGGCGAGGGCCGGCAGCCTCAGGAGTGGCAGAGCTGCAAATCACCGTCCCTCCATGGGACACCTGGACACTCAAGGAGTCAGCTCCCTGACCAGGAACAGCACTGGCCCCAAGAGGCAGGTGTCAGCCCAAGGAGCCAGGGCATCGCCCCACTGCCACTGCTATGCAGAGTCTGAAATTTAAAGCAGTTTGTTCAAACCCACCTGTGCTTCTTTTTATCATGGATGGTTCTTGCTCCCAGCACTCTTGGAGCCTTCACCCCTGCGGGTGGCAGAGTGCCCGAGCTCCATCACTGTGTGAGAAGCTGTATGATTTTGGTTTAGGGCTACTCATTTCTGGGAGGTTTAGTGGGGCACAAGGACACATAGACCCACTATAAATTGAAATTATCTTGGTCTGTGCAATCTCCAGGGGGAGATTGTGAAAGATGATACTTAAAGAGAGGAAGAAAAAAGATCAGCAGAACTAGAGAAAGTACTTTTTATTGAGTACATTATTTTAACAAACAATCCAAAAACTTTAGGTATCCTACCAAGGCTTTCACTCTGGAACTTTATAAATTTGAGGTTACCTTTATATGTTGCAATGTATTTTATGTCTAAAAACTATTAATTAAAAAAATCTCTACAGTGTGATTAAAACACATGGGCTTCACAAATTCTTATTTTTCACAGCATTAGCAAAAAAATGACACATTTCTCAGTTACTCTTCCCTTCTTTTGTTTACAGACAGTCCATCACTGTAACAACAGATCAAATATAGACAACCTGCTTTCTTCATTCAGTGTTAGGCTTTGAAAGTTCCATGCATCAGTGGAAAAAATCCCATTAATTTTATCTCTAATACTGGGGAAGGACAAAAAACCCGAAACAAAACAAAACTCAAAAGGAGATGAGAACTACAACTTTATGCATCTGTGCATAAAAAAAGTTTAAAAAAATTACCTGGACCTCAAGAGACAAACTGATTTTTTTTTTTTTTTTTGTATCCCTGTCCAGAAGCACTCATGTCTTTGCACAATATTCTGGGATACATTTTTCTTTACTTCTAATTTCTTTCTGTCAGAAATTGAAAAAGATAATTTTATGGTTTGATGTTTACTTCAATTTAGACTTGAAAATAACAGACAGTAGATACGATTCTTAAACATGCCACATGTGAAATTCTCCTGGTTTCATTTAATCCTGCATGGGAACTACTTTTCACATTGCCAGGGAACTTGAAAGGCACTGGACTAGATGCCTTTGGAGGTAGTTTAAATTCCCTCCTGTGAAAATGACAATGAATGTAGGAGCACATACCCATACATAGGTGTGAAGTCCTAGATTTAAAGAAAGGCAGGCAGCACAGTACAATACTCTTCCATCTCATTCTAAATCCAAAAGGTCTGACTCTGTGAAGGTAAGAATGTTTATTTCCTGTATAATCTCATCTTTTCTCATCCTTTCTCTGTGTCTAATCAACATTCAGCCTCACTTGTCAACATCCAGGACTATAAACATAAGCTCCAAAGCTTCTAGCCACAGAGAAAGAAAATCTGAACTGCATATGCTACTTTATGCATTACATATATGCACTTTCACAGCACAATTCTCCTGTGAAGCATTAAATCTAATCCAGTCAAATGCATCATATTCTTTTTTAGCAAAATACAAAGCCAAAACGCCATCACTGCCTGCTGTTCTCTGACACCTTTTGCATCCTTCTCTACGTTTATCTGTCACCCCACTCCCGTTGTAGAGATCATGCCACGCCCGCGGGGTGGTTCTGCATGGAGTGAGAAGCTCCAGGTGGAATGTAGTCTGAGATAGGGGCCACCCAGTTCTTTCCCTCACAGTAGTGTTTTTTTGGCTAGAGTGCAACTAATACGCTCTTTCCACTCCCTCCTCTCTCTGCATTTCCTCTGTATCTCCTCCCCTATATTTAATGCCATCTAGTCCAGAATACTGAGGTAGAGCTGTGGTATACAGAGCTTCTTAAAAAAATCACAAGATCGTTTTGGCCAACCACAGGCACTAAAAGGGCACAGGACAATAATCTAATCTGCTTCAGGGAGTATTTGAGGACAGATTCTGCATCTTTGTCCTCAGTAGGGATGAATATATAGCTGTTGTGCTTGGTTTACAAATGTATGCATGCAATTTTTTCATCACCAGTCCTTATTCCTGTGTGTTTATTCCTACTGGATTGACCTGAAAAAAATCAAGCCTCTGCCAATTAAAAGTAAATGTAAAAGAAATTTTAAGAAGTCAATTAAAAAAAAAGGCAATATATGTTTCCTTTTTAAACCTTACAGATTAAAACATTCTCCTTTATATTTTAGTCTCTGTTATAAAAGACTGTGTTCCAGTCTTATGAGACTAGTCCATGCAAACCTGCAGAATAATAATTCTTGAGAAATACAAGACACAAACAGCAAAAAGACTCCTGCTAAAGGAGTCAAAGTTGCTAAAAAGTTTTCTGCCCAAATGTAAACACTGATCACTGACAAAGAGATAAAATCAGAAATTCATATGCTTAGGTTTGTTAAATAGCGAAAGCAAAATAATTTCTTTCTGCCTATTAAAATGATAGATTTGGTGCAGTACAGACATACTGGGGAAAGGAATTTCATGTTATATGTTCAAACTGAAAACCTAAACAGATATAAAGTGGCTGGTTGATTCAGGTGAAACAAGTCAACAGAACACCAGATGCAGACGCTGCAAGTGTGACGGTTGGGGAGCAAATGTTTTATAGATCCAAAAACCTGCTGTGCTTTTTTGTTTATTCTTCCTTTTGCCAGCACCCACCATCCAGTTTCTATCTGCAGGATGTGTCCACGGTTTCAGCCTTGGGTATCTGCTTTCCCTCATGTGCAGCCAACCGTCAACAAGCAACATTTCCTCCTGCTGGGAGGATGCTACATGCAACATATTTCATGACTGCCAGCAATGGGCGCTCATTAATCAGCCTTTAGGAGGTGCTGAAAGAGGCATGGACAGACACAAATTAAGAGTATAGCAGAAGCCTGAAGATTTAGAGTAATTCAAGGTCTTCTCTCCAGAGAGTAATTTCAGTGGTTTTGGTTTAATACATCAGTTAAAGCTCAAATACCTCAATGCTATTTCCAGGGTTAGATTTCAAGTGAAGTTCTTAACAGCTCTGCTCAGGACCATGCCATGATTCCAAAAATGCCTTCTCCCTTCAAATGGTGTTTGAAAGAGACTATTCAGAAACAGAGGCAACCCCAAAGAGATACTCCAAATGTATTATTAAAAAATAAATCATCATGAGTTTCTGCTAAAAAGATTAGCTACCTAGTTCCTAAAAAGGATATAACTGCAGGTATTGAAGAAAAAGTAAGTTTTCTGCGCTATGGTTGAGACATATTGGTTGAAACACTGACATGTTTTAGTGCTTGTCCATGAGGACAGTTACAGCCCAGGACAGGCAGGATTTCAACAGGCTGTGTTTACCTTCATCTACATGTGTTAGCAGTACAGCTTAATCATTTCACCCCCACCACATTTTACTTGGGTTTATGTCCAAGGGGAACTTTGGTCCAGTGTTCAAGAACACTCTGGGTTTGTTTCAGCTGCAGAAACCCCAAATCATTCCTTCTCTATCACAGTGACACTGACAATTTCTGCCTGTGCCACTGCGTTAACCAGGCCCAAGGAATATTCCTGCAAACCAGTCTATATTGCTGCAATTTTTTTAATGGTTCACAAACTCCTGCTATCTTCTATTTTCACTAGCTCAGTTTGGACTTCCAGTTCTTTAGGAGATACTTTTTGATTTGAATAAAACAGGCTTGGTCAAATTTAAAGTTTGCTCAGAAACCTCACATTAAAAAACCTTTCATTCATACAATCATTCAATTTTCCTCTCAAATTTGCTATTCTGATGTATTCAAAGTTATTCACACCAATTATTTTTTAAAGCACCACAGATACATCAAGTCCAGCAAGTGAACTTTCACATCTTCACTGAACAATTAAAAAGCATAAATAAATTTAATAAAACTACATTTTCCTTTGTCTTCCAGCTTTAAAGTTAAGTATCACAAGATTTATTTCTTACATTAGCAGAGATTATGAGTGAGAGCAAAGCCAGAACCTTAATTAGAGAGAATATAAACATAAGACACTGATATCAGCCATAACTCAGAATAGCTTAATTACGCTCCTTTTTTATATTTTCATCAGGCATTTAAATTAATCTCAGTCACAATACAGATACATATGGCCCTGAAAATTACAGATTTATCTTCAAATAATCAAGATGGTAAAAGATATTGAAAAAGAAAAGTTGATAAGCTGTTTCAGCTATTAGCTTTCTTTTGTTTAGTTTGCTAGCAGACACGAAGGAAATACTATAGCTGGCTGTGTGAGGGTAGGAAGGTTCTACAGAGAAATCTGGATTGATGGACTGAGGACAATGGTATGAGATTCAACAAGCCCAAGTGCGGGGGGCTGCCTTTGGGTCACAACAACTCCCTGCAGCGCTACAGGCTGAGTAACTGGAAAGATGCCTGATGGAATAGGACCTGGGGGTGCTGGTCAACAGCAGCTGAACATGAGCCAGAGTGTGCCCAGGTGGACAAGAAGGCCAATAGCATCTTGTCTTGTGTCAGAAATAGTGTGGCCAGCAGGACCAGGGAAGTGACTGTCCCCTTGTACTGGACACTGGTGAGGCCACACCTCAAATCCTGTGCTAAATTTTGGGCTCCTCATTACAAGAAAGACCTTGAGGGGCTGGAGAGTGTCCAGAGAAGGGTAATGGAGCTGGTGAAAGGATAAGTCCTGTGAGGAGCAGCTGAGAGAGCCTGGGGAAAAGGAGGCTCAGGGGAGACCTTACCGCTCTTTACAATTACCTGACAGGACGTTGTAGCCAGGTAGGAGTCAGTCTTTTTTCCCAAAACAGATGACAGGATAAGACGAAATGGCCTAAAGTTGCACCAGAAGAGGTTTAGATTGGATATTATGAAACATTTCTTCACCAGAAGGATTGACACTCAGGGAGGACATGGTTTAGTAGTGGACTTGGCAGTTCTGGGTTAACAGTTGGTCTCAATGATCTTAGAGGTCTTTTCTAACCTAAAGGATTCTGTGATTCAATGATCTGGGAAAACAATTTCATTTCTCATCCAGATTCATAAACTGGCATTTTTTCAGAAGCACTGTGAGGCATTTTTTTCATTGACAATAACAAAGAACTTTGAGGTCCTTCAATCCTGGTAAGTATAAAATATTATTAATACATTTTATCTTTTTGAACATAGCTAGAGGACATGGATAGACTATCAATGAGGAGCTGTGGATGTTAGCCTTTTTCTGCCAGCTCACCTATTGATTGGGCACTGGATTTATTTACCAATGCTTGAGGATTCCTACTACTAAAATAGAAAAAAGACACTAACTTTTTCAAAAATATTTGGAGAGTCATTGGCAACAAATATATTCTCATACAGCCCTTTCATAATACAAATGGAATGAATACCTCACTAAAGAAATACAAAGACTTTGATCACAATTTCATCTGCATAGCAACCAGCTGTAGTTTTATTTTGAAAATTTGATGTTCTTGCTTACTATTTTAAAGACATGTTACAATATTTAAATGGAGTTCCTAATCTACAAGGCAGCTGGCTGGCTTTAAACAGACCACATTTTTTCTGTATAATAATTGCTAATAATGAATAATCCTCTCCTTTGCTTCCCGCAGCTCATCTTTCTAGGGGGTTTGTTTTGCTGAAGACTGGTGGTGAGAAAGAGGTGGAGCAGTCACGGTATGGAATAATAAAGGCAACACACAGCAAATTTCTGACTAATTAAGTGATATCTCCACAGGAGCATTAGCTATACAAGAGGAATACTTGAACAGAAGAACAAACAGGATATATTTTCCTTCAAATTCACAATAAAAATACCACTTTACTACCACTTAGTTGCCAGACATAATTTCATTTGCCCATGAAACTGTTATTTCTGAGACTAAATAAAGGGCAACATAAAATGGCCATAAAAGGCAGAAAGAAAAACTGATTTGGCTGCAATAAGGAAGCACACTATCTGCTCACGAAAAACCATTCACAGTAATAATATTAACACCTACAAGTCTCTCACATAATGTGACTCCTCCAAGAAATAAAAGTAAGCTCTGACTTGGATGACCAGTTCTACAAATGACAGCCTACCTCCTATCTCATTCTTACTATATGTTGTCCTGGGATTATCACAAAAGTAGTGAGTAGATCAGTGTTCAGCAAAAGTTTGTGCACACTTGTGTTCCAATAAGGAGACTTGCTGAAGGCTTCATTTTGTAAAGATGCTGAATCAGACTTAAGCAGAAAACCTGGAAGGGGAAGATTACTTGAGTAACCTGCTTTCTCCTTATCTTATTTTGATATTGAAAATAGTTTTGCCACAAATAGTACAGCAAAATTTAAGAGCAACTTTACTTAAAGAAAAAGTTGTGATTCACCTGATGTATCCCGCTCTAACAGCTGCTCTCATGGCTTCTAATTTTTGTCCTGCTCCTTGCATATTCAACGATAACGACAAAAGGGAATGTGAATTTAGATGCTCTCCTTTCTTCAGGAAGCCCTGCAAAACTTCCTATTTAAATACATATGTACACAATGGGGCCAATATAGGACTTTCCACAGAAAAAAATGACCTTTTCTGTTTTGTTTTTTTGTTACTTATTCCAGTAGTATCCAAACACAATTTTACACAGCCTTCCATAAAACCTTTTTGTACTATATATCTCAGTGTTCAATATTAAAGTACTCCACAGCTCTGCACTGGTATCAGAGACCCCTAGACATTATACAAAACAGGACACAGTATTACAGCTCTATACTAGCAAATTAAGCAGTTGGAACATATAAACCCACAGTGTAAAGTACATTTGCCCTGGATTTTGGATTTTTTGGGACTGAATAGCTACACCAAGCAGACATAGCCTAGGCTGTAGCAAAATAAATCATGTACAGTGTTCTTTGTGTAGCTAGTGACCATATTACTAGTACGACCACTAGTTTACTAGCATCAAATATACAGAAAAAATAAACAACAAAACCACCTGGCCAACAACTGTGCCATTACCAGCAAATAAAAATAATGAGTATCACCACTAGACTGAACAAAATAAAAGAATGCCGTCATGTTTATATGAATGCCTCGCTGAAGAAGAAATCTCACTAAGTGTAAAGACTCAAAGCCAGTGTTCACACTTGGATATCACAGGCAGAGGACAGTACCTCCAGCAACTCTGTGTCAGTGAAATACTACAAAATTAAATTCAGGCTACTAGGTGGAACTGCCATATACTGAAGCTGAGTCTGTTCTTTTTTTTTTTAACTTAAGCTTCACTCGACACAACGAATCTGAATTATGATTTATTCTTCTAACACTTTCCCACACCCCACTAATGAAACACATCCCCATCCTCATGAATGTAATATTAACAAAACACTAAAACATTTGGAGCTGTAAAAGTGGGAAGCAGTCTGGATCAATGCAAGTGCATGAACATTTTCAGATGCCACTTGAAAGTATTAATGACATGCAGTCATTCGCTGACGATACGTCGATTCCTACTCCAACAAAAATTACTGGCTATAAATCAGGCAAACATTTACAGGAATCTGCAAATGAAACAGCTAAATCCATGATGACAGGGAGCCTCATAAAAGGAGCCCATTTATTCCCTCTGAGCACTCATCCCCACCAGAGGGATCAATAGCAAACCTCATACAATATACTTCTAAATGTCATGCTGCAAATCCTCTTTGCATTTATGCAGAAGGAAAAGACCTTCCTCCAGTTTTAGAAGCTGAAATCAAGTAAAAAGCATATTAAATGTCTAAAAAAACAATAAATCTAGAGAGAACCTTTTATTCTTAGGTCTGTGACTTTAACACCTATTCTTCTAAACTGTCATAAACATTATGACACTCAGAAAGATAAAGATCCCAAAAACAAAATACAAAATAGATGACAAGAAATTAAAGAAATGTATCCATCCACTGTCTGCCACCACAATGGACAGCCTCAGTTTCCCTGGCTTCTGAAAGCTGAAGAAGGCATTATTAAGAAACAACCAAACAAGTTGTTAATACACAGTCTAAGAAGGGCAGCTCTTTGAGACATTAAAAACTCTATCAGACACTTGAAAATTTATGGCAGAGTTGAGCAGAGTTGGAAAAGAAGGGATGAATGTCTAAAGTGAATCATCAACACCTAAGTCAGTTTTACAGTTAGACAAATACATTCCAACAGAAAGCAAAAATACCCTTCCATACATTCTGAATGTTATATTCTGACTACCTCTTCCCATTCTTTTTTTTCTTTGGTAGTTGCAGGAAACCAAGTCAGCAGAGGAGCACAACAACCTACCTTCTTCCCTAGTATAAGATACCAGTCAGAAGCACCAGATCAGGTCACTACACTTGGGAAGTACAAAAGAAAAAAGGGTCATTGGTTGACAATGTATTCATACTAACTTGCAGCTAATTAGAAAAACTAAGTCATTTTATCTGACATATGACTCAAGATCATACAGCTAGGCTAAAAATTTAAAAGCCTAATAAAATGCCTTCTGGGATCCATACTTACTTTATTATTGGATAAAATAAATCTGTTGTATTCTGTATTAAAAAGGTGAGTCTTTCTGTGTAGTTGGATATATCTAATGAGCAGTTAAACCCAGTCTTTCAATAACAAAACAGTTTCAAGCATCTGAAATATTCCTCATGCAAATAGAATATATATCCTGAAGGACAGAGATCAGACATAACTCAGCAGGATGCCTTCTGCTTCATGAGGGACAAACTTTCTGAGGAAAAGAATGTTTCTTATGAAGCAAACAAAGCCATGTTGTTCTGATGCAGCTCTTCCAGGTACCACCATATCTCTTTTAATTTACACTGGCATGTCTGTGCACAAACTCAACTAAGAACGGGCATCCCTCTTCTGTGTTGACAAACGTAATGCATTAAAAGAAAAAAAAGAAGCTTCACACAAGCAGTTGGAAACAAGTGCAGAGTACAGATTTAATCCCCCTTAATCCCTTGTCAATTACAAGGAATGTCCTAGTGTAAAGTTGTATCAACAGTGCAGTTTTCAAACCCATAGAAAAATAAATGAAGCCATCCTTTTCCTCTTTCCACTTGGACTGTATTCAGTGGAGCTCCCTTAAAGGATTAGGAACACTGTCTGCAATAAACATGGGCATCAATTTTTAAAATCTGCTCTGAAAATGGCAACGTTTCACAAGCTGTGAAAATGCTTTGGTTTAGGGCATGGCCTGAGAGGCAATAGGCCAGCAGGATAGCACTGGGATTAGCCCTAATTACCTCATGTTTCACCTTAATTAACTACTGATACAGAAGGTAAACTCTGCAGGATCTGTGGTGAGACCTTAGGCCAGTAGGCAAGATATCTAAGCCGGCATTGTTTACACATGATAATCTCTCTTTTGAATTTGCTTTAATTGCTCAAAAAGATTAGCTGAAGGATATGCATTATGTATTGATTAGCAATGCTAACTAGATACTATATAATTTTCACGTGTGCTCCACAAATGCAATTGAGCAGTTTTAGAGGGACATTCTTTATCAGCCAGTTTTCAAAGGTTCAACATTTAACTTTCGTTATGACAACATCAATCATGAACAAGAAGAAAAAAAGCCCCAGCCTTCGGTAACGTGAATGGAGGGAGAAAAATACAAAAAAAGGATCTTTGCTCTGTTCTAGAGATACCATTGTGCTCCTCCACTGTGAGAGGTAATCCCCTCCCGCATGCATCCCTGCTCAGAGCACAAGCAAATTGGGAGCAGAGGGGGAGCAGCAATAAAGCAGAGAGAGTATAATATATATTTTAAAAATAGATCACAAGGTTGCCTTGTTGCTTGCCCCATACACTCTTCATTACTCAGACTCTGCTTTCTTTTTCTGTTTTATTAGTTCTCATCTGCTCTTGGCAGGCCTTGAAGACTACTGGACAGTCAGATCCTGTACAAATCTAAGCACAAACTGATCACAGAATCCGCATAAAATATAAGTCAAACCAAGGAATAAATGTCTCTGCCATGTGCTATGACTCTGTCTGCTGGCAGAGAAACCAATTAAAAATATGACTTTTCAGTTGTTCAGAGCTTTATTACTAAAAGCAAAGCAAAATATGACTTTTCAAAGCCTTTCTGACCTGAAATACATTTGAAAAATTAGGAATATATTTCCTTAGGAAGGTAACCTTGATTTAATGTAACACAAACTGATCAAAACAAAACTTGGCGACAAATTATAGTGTAGCATAAAGGATTAGGAAATATTTATGTCAAAACCCTGGAATCTTAAATGCATCCACTGAGGTCTTAAATCAGCTTTAAAGTTCAAGACCTGAGATTTTACCTGTACTGCAAGTGTCAATTAAATTTATGAAATAAAGTCACTAATGTAAGAGTTTTACTGTAACCTCAAGGGCAGAAGGGTATACAGTAAAAAATCAAGTTTCTGTGGAACTACTTGTGTCATGGCCTTTTTTCTGCACACCATTTTACAATATTTGCATCCTTAACTAACACCCAAGGTTGCCCAATCTTCTTAAGAGACATCCCAGAGAGTTTTCCTAATTCCTTAATGTACTTTCTTGTTTAGTGCTTCACTCAAGGCTTACAGCGGCAAGGAAATGCACACTGCCTATTGTAAAATGCTCACAGATGACTTACAACTCATTGGAGGTGGCTGAAGAACTGAGAACTTTCCCTGGGATCTCACTTCCTCTCCACAGATCAAGAAGTGTCATTGAGGGCAGGACACTGTAATTTCACTGGTGGCTGGTGCCTATTCCAGATCACTGCTTCGTTTCACTTGAGGTGTCATCTTGTGCTCTGAGCAAAAATCTGTAACTGCTTATTTGACCAATAAGGTTTTCAAAAACTTTTAAATAAATAAATAAAAATTGAATACACAATAGAAGTTTGTCAAAGGCTGTTTGACAAACCCCTTCACTTTGCAGAAGGCTAATTTTAAGTTAAAGGCTGCAAAACATTGCTTTTACATGTTTGTTTTAAAAATATATTTAAGCTGTAATTGATCTGAGGGACTTTTTCAGGACTTCAGATGCATTTCTGTTTGCTGGTCAGAGACAACAGTGGAAGGAAAAAAAAAAGTTGAATCTATTCATATAGGCTGTCCTACTTTAATAGATTTTATAACCACAACAAAGTCTGAGTCAAAAAAATTAATATCGTGACACAAGCAGTGAATGAAAATAAACTCCTACATTTTTATTGTAAATTAACACAGTGGAAGATTCTGCTTTCCCTAAATGACAACCTCAAGGTGTTTTTAATCTATATGTTAAAAGTACCATAAAATACTGCATTTTTCCTCTGTGATTCAGTTTGTTTGTTCATGTGTCAAAAAAGGTAAAACATTCTGATTATCTGAATACAGGTATCCTATTTTGTATAAAAGGGCAGAAGGGCTGTAGTTTATGCATATATATATATGCACAGCTTAATCAGGCCTTTATGCTGGTCTGCTCTTTGAATATTTATTAATCAACTAATTATCGAGCTTAATTATAATCTACTTTTAACACATTAAAAACTTGTTTGAAAATGCCGAAGCAGTTTCACCAGCAAGAAGAGAAAAGCAAGCGCATTTTCAAATAAAACAACCATTTTTTTTGTAATAGACCTTGACAGTGAATTGATTACTTACATACCTATAAGGTGAAACCTTGCCTTCACTGGATTTAGAGGAGTCAGGCTTTCTTCCAGCGACCTATATAGCTGGGTTATTTATCTTCTTAGAGAATATTTGGCCTGCAGTTATCTGATATCAAGCTGTGATCTCATCAGCTCTCACACACTCAGCAGGGAGGGGCTAAGAAAATACTTCAATGTGAAATCTCTCCAAGCACCCTGAGGGCACCACAGCTATGGAAGGCAGTGCTCTAGCTGCTGAGTATTTTACTTTGGTTGTAATACTGACCCAGTGCCCCACAATGATGCCCCTATGCCACCGGAGGGTCATTTGTACAAATGAAAGACAAACTAATGATCTCACGATGTGGATTCGGAGAAATTTAATATTTCTTAAATTGAACATCCCATAATTTTTTTATGTTCTTGCAGAGATTTAAGGTAACTGCTTTGGCAGAAATCTCTTCGAGTTCTAATCTTTTTTAAGGCAAGCAGAGCTGTGTATTTTGCTGGTCAGCGACTATTTGCAAAATGGGATATTTGTAGGAAAATAAAATGCTTGATAATCCAGCATATACAGATACTGATGCACAGAGCACATCTTAGAAACTCGGTTGTATTTTCTGATAGACCACAGGGTTTGTCTAGCATTACTTTACTTCTTTTGCCCCATGCATTGCTTTCTTCTGTAAGTGAAAATACTTTAACAAAGGGGAAGAAAAGAATCCCCAAACCTTCAACTCTTTAAATTGCTGTTTTACTGAAAACTGCCAGGCTGACTGTTTTATGAAAAACTGACTGATAAGCTGCCTGTCTAGGTTTCTTGGTCACCTGGAAACAACTGGAACATTTGCAAAATATCTGCCAGTTCTCAATGGAACATTTTTAATGAATCCACAGTCTTCGCAGAGCACAATGACATTTGGAAAGGATCATCTCAGAGTTAAAAAAACAAAATAAGGAAATTCACAAAGGAAAAAAAGTGATTTTCATTAACCAAAGGATAGAAATTCACCTTTAAGTATGAAACCTGGAATACCTTTGGCAGAATGAATTGGATTCTTTGCACTGTACAGTTTGTGACATGAATATGTACATTAATAGACCCTTAGAAATTAACACCTGATTTTTTTACCAGGAAACACATGGTCAGAACCAAAACACCAAATTGCGCTAGCAAATTGAATAAAGCCATTTAAATTTTGAGTGGCTTTTATAAGCCTCTAGTGAATTCAAATTAAAGTTTTATCGTTTCTTTTACTCCTACTGAAGTGAATTGCAGAACTCTACAAGGAGCCTTTATTGTGTCTTTCAGCTTTTGATATTCTGGTCTCACTTTGAGTGATGACACTTTGCTATTTAATGATAGAAAATTAGGACAAAATAAAAGAGAGTTGAAAGAGCACTAAGACACAGGTTTCCCTCCAGATGGTCTATTGGATTTTTTTCCTAAAAGGAGCTATTTTTGTACAAATAAAGTAATCTGGAGGACCTGGATGAAAATAACATTGGCAAGGTGGGACAGATACTGTGCATTTTGTTACTTTGTTTTCAATCTTTACACGTGTTCTTACTTTGCCAATATCTTGACTAGTAAGGTAAGCAGAATTTGTATCTCTGTTCAAAACACAAATTACTCCTCTATGCACAATTAGGCTCATTCCTCCATCAGATTACGTTTACATGACACATCATTGAAAATACATCTCTGTGCCAATGAGTGGTTCAAGGCATCAAAGCATGGATTTTTCATCACCTCATTGGCCATAGGCATGCCCACAGGGCCCTCCTCTCCTATGGCAACAACTAGAGCACAAGTGTAAGTAGGTCCAAAAAAATATTTAAATGGTAGCAAAATACTAACTAAAGAGGTATATAACCAGACTCAATTATTTCAGCCAGTTCTTCCTTCTTTACATTACATTAGATTTTAGGAAAGTCAGATCTTGCATTTGCCTCTCTGTGGATAAGAGATGTAATATTTAAGTATGTCTCATTTCCACAAACTTCATGTTTATTGAAATTATGTTTTCCTGGCTGTTAACTGATGCAAAACCTGCAGTGCTGAGATTATAAACAATTTGAATGTGTATGCAGTAATGGATTTTTGGAAAATGGGCAGGATTTGCAGTATGCAATATCCAGCCAATATTATGGAGATGTGTAAATTCAAATTGGTTTCTGGAGTAAAAATCCCCTGACATTACTGATGGGGTAATGTTACCACCACTATATATATTCAAATGGATGAAGCGAGAGAAGTCATGGAAATCTAAGTTCTGTTGATCAATTTTAAACTCAAAAGTCTAATAACAAGTAAACCCGCACATTCTAAAGACTAAAAGAGGAATTCATGCTGTTGATAAACAAAGGGGCTTGTTTACTTAAGAATACAACCACTTTGCTGCCACTTCTATTGCTAGAAATACTTTGCAAAACCCACTCTTTCTAGTGCTTGCATTATTATACAAGCAATTTTAAACACCTCCCTATTAAAAACTTTACTTATTCAACAGTAAGATACTTATATTTTTTTCTAATTTCTTTAATAGTAAATTCAAAGGGAAGCCACAGAAATCACAAATTCTTTGAAAATTTGGCTTGGTCACTTAAGATAGTAGAAATAATAGAAACAGTGAATGACTTCTATAAATGCAAGGGAAAAATACTCCGTTTTAACAGTTAATAACTTACTGCAGGGGAAATAATCTAAAATAAGTAGTCATTAAAAATATCTAAACCACATTAATCCACAAAAAGTTAGATATACATTTGAAGAAATGTCAACAGAAAGTCGAACACAGTTTTCGTTACACTAAGATGTGTTAAGAGGCAAAGTCAAATGGTTATAAATCCTCTTTGTACTGCTGTGCTGGGGCACCACTAACAAACCTATGTTATTTTCCTAATGATTTTTAGGAAAAAAACATACTGTCAAGCTTGACAGACTTGATAAATAAGACCTCAAATATTATTTTGGACTTATAAAATAATTATAAAAAGGTTTTTTAAATCCCGATTTCGAAGCTGTGAATACAAATAAAGTTCAATATATATGCTATAAATGAAAAGTTCACCTGCTCATTATAAAACATATTCAAATAGTAATTTCTTTTACTATAACATAACTAAGGGCAATGGAGAATAAATAAAACAAAAAAAAAAAAGAAAAGGAAAAAATTCTTAAGAAGACAAAAGAAGACCGATCAAAATTCCTGACAGGAAGATACATTAGACCAGTCTCTCAAGGGATGTAGTAGAAACCCAGGCCCTGAAACTTTTAAGAGCAGAATGGACAAATCACTAGAAAATATACAATAGGGAACAATCTTTCACAGGTAATGAGATGGGAAGCAAACCAACAGAGGTTTTCTAGTTCTGCCCTTACTTCCTACCATTGATTCCATACCACTTAGTGTTGTCCCCAGAAACTGATCTAAATCACTGCTTAGTTAGGAATGCTGGAGAGGGGGTGGGGAAAGATATCAAAAAGATTACAGTTGTGTAGAAGTGCTTATCTACACAGGGATTAGCTGAGTTTTGCATCTGTGGCAAGATTTTACTTGAACATCTCTCTGCAGACACGTTTTTATCTCTGGTCAATAATCTCTTTCTAAAGATCAATACAGGTCAGATGCCCAGGTGTTTATGGGAGCTATCAGTTTCTGATGCAAATACTCATGAGCTACTGCTGACTCACATGAGAGAGAACGGGTGGAATCGGCCGCTAGTCACTCAGGCTCTCACAGGGCCTCCTGATAGAGCATCCCGGCAGACCTACTGAGGCTTAAAGGAGACACGTAAGGCTGAGAATTAGATTTACAACACATTAAACTGACAGATAACAAGTCCATATTCTTTTTTGGCAGCTCTAATATAGACAGTCCTATAAAGCTGTAGTGGGTGGCAAGAGAAAAACTTCATGCTATATAGAAATGTAACTCCAGAGTACAGAATTGCCTCAAGAGAGTATTGGCAGACTTTGCCAGTAATTAGCTAAGAAGCACACGTGAATGGAACAAAATTGAAGCCCAGAAAACAGAAAACAGATGTTGTTCAAAGCGGCAGCAGGAAACTTGGGCTTGCAGTAGTTTAAAATGATGCCTTCATCTGCTCTTTGCAAAGAAAACTAGAAGTTTTCTTTGGTGACAGAGTCTAATCAAAGCAAATTCAAACTTCTGTCAGCTCAAATACTCTCTGCTGCAGTATGATCTTGCCAAAATTGCTCTTAAAGTTCATTCAGAAGTTTCTTACTATGAACAAGGCTGTACACAAAAACTTCTAAGAACTAGTGAGGAGTTAATGCATTTACAGGTGAACTGCATTAGGATCTTGGTTGCCTTTGGGATGGATGCCAGGATAATTATAAAATAATTTAAGGCCAGTATCCTTTACAGAATATTTCTGTAGATATTTTCACTTGGGAGTTGGACAACTGTTTTGTCTGAATCGTTAAACACTATTTATTCTTCCAAAATGTCTCATAAAATCAGCCTGCAGAAAATATACAAAAGTACTTTCTTCTTAGCTGACTATGGCTATGTGTATCAACTCAGAAACGACAGAGTTCAAATTTGTGTATCACTGAACAGAATATGATGCATGTATTATTGAGCAGAATACAATCTATGCAATTAACATCAATATTATGAAAAAACCCACAACAAACTAACTCATAAAACATGAAGCCTCTCTCAAACTCTATGCACATAACACCAAGTTATGATTTTTCCTGTTTGCAATTTCCAGACTACAATTAGGAGAATATGACTGACACACAAACCTGTTTCTTGTTCTTATTCCTTTAAAACCTGATGACTGAGACCTACCATCATTATGTTGAACTAATTACCACTCACAGAATAGAGAAGAAAATCCTCATCCTTTAGCTCCCATAGCATTATAACATGGCTTTGACCAGAAAGGCACTTCCATTTTCCTTGGTTGCCTCACAACATAAAATGAAGTTGGCAAGATGAAGACAAATGGCACAATAGCCTACTGTTGATTGGCTAAAGTATTTTGTATATGTTGGGAAATTCAGGACATCCATCCTAATAGGCAATGGACAGAACACTTTAGCAACTGTGACTGCGCAAGGCAGCAATCTATCCATTGTGGGGTCAAAGGGTGAGGTCAACAGGAGAGGATGGTGATGTTATTATCTGACATCTGGGTTATCTTCTATACACTCTGTCTATAAGACACATGACATGCGGTGAACTCTGAGATAGATATCAAAATCAGCTCAACATGCTGAGTGAGTTGAACAAGCAAGTAAACAGTTACTTATAGCATAATTAAGTGCCTGTAGTAAAATAATTGATATGAACACAGTAATAGAAAGGCAACTAATAACACCAGAAT
Organism: Scytalopus superciliaris; assembly: GCA_013400415.1. Lineage (NCBI taxonomy): Eukaryota > Metazoa > Chordata > Aves > Passeriformes > Rhinocryptidae > Scytalopus > Scytalopus superciliaris. The sequence goes on from VXBX01001802.1 coordinate 1,437,114, forward strand.
CAAGGTTTGAGACATTATAGATGGTGCACAATTGAAAAAACAGAAAAAAAAAAAAAAAGAACCAATCAAACTTTTCATGTATATGTAAACTTTGCCTTTAATATAAAGAGCATTAAATCAGCCTACAGACAGACCTGAATGATTTTGGTATCTTTTGGACTTTCTAGATGACATTTTCATAAAACTCCTTCCAGTTGCTCTATAATTTAAAAAATGCTGGTATAAATCTGAAAGCACTAATTACCACTTGTTGGTTCTGACCTTCCTAGCTATGCACAGCTGGCAAAAGGTGTTTTGGTGTTAAAAATGTTTAAGCTAAGTTGAATCATTTTAGAAGCCATTCACATGGGCACATAACTACAAAGCAACAAAGAAATATACACAACTACCTACAAATGCACAGAGATGAAAAAATAAATTCATACAGGAAGAAAACATGTTTTGTCAATTTATGAGAAAGATTCTTTATATTAATCGAATAATTGAGTCAAAAAGAAGATGTGTAGGCTTTTACCGCTGCCATTCTCATGGACAAGAATGATTTACAGTTACTGCCGTGGAAATTCAGGTTTAAGAAGTAATACCAAAATAATGCTGAACATACTGATTATATGAATTACGTAAGAAAGCCCTCTTTACTAACCAACACTTCACTATCAATGTAAGCATGCAAAAAAAACCTCATAAAATTCCCACCAAAATCACAGAATTTGTTTGAAAATTGTGAAATTGTACATTATATGATAAAGTTCCATACATGACACAGATGAAAATTAATAAAACGTTGTCTTTTCTATGTCTCTGAGTGAATATTTTCAAGACTTTCTTCACAGTTATGGGTGTTTGTTTTCTTTTAAAGACTTTGCATAAATAATAAAGAGAAGTCAAAGCTGTGTCAAAGGCAATAAATTCAATACTCTAGTACTCGTCCTAGTAGACAAACATTAAACTACAGTTTCTTTGTGCTAGCTATTTAAGAGATGAGAAAAAGACATTTGTATAAAGGCAAAGACTATCATAAATGTTTTCTTCAAAGATTTGAGAAAGTAACCAGACAAGTCATGTTTCTTCACAGCAGCAATAATTTTCAGAGTATTTCTGGAATGTTAATAAATTGATTTGGCTAACTTGCCACCACGCTATTTCTTGCATTCAAAATGAAAGGACAAGCGTGAGAGATCTCTGGAGGTGAAAAAAGCTTATTGGAAAGCTTGGACCAAACTTTTCTGGAACAAACCTGAAATTGCCCTAGCTTTGCTCTCAGCAGACTGTTCCTGCATGTAGAAGCTATAGCATGTAGAAGGCTTATCTATTTCTACAACTGCTGTGGAGCTTCTTCAGCTTTTCGTGATCTTACTTCTAACATTTCACAGAGCAGACACAGTTTCATCCTTCTTTCCTGTATTTAAAGTGAACAGTGCTATACTTAATTAATGAAACAAAAATACTCATTTTTCCTGCCATAATACACCACCTCTACTATAAAAAAATGCTGCTACTTCACTTTCTAAGGCATGAAATATATAATTAACAAATTAAAAATCCTAACACTTTATGGAGCAATACACCTTTTCAGTTCAAAGTCTATTCAAAGAGCTTTTACCATCCATACAGAGTAACATCACAGTTATTTCCCACAACTCACATCTCTAAATGTTAGAAAAGAGATAATTGATGGCAAGAGGCTGGTAGTGAATTTTCCCTTACTGGTGACAAAGGCTGAGGGTAGAGCTGTCACAGTCTGATTTCTTATTGTAAGATCTGGAGAAGGATGCCTGTTCCTCCAACCCTCCTGTCTCTGACAACTCATCACACGGAGCGGGTTCCCCCGGGGGTACAGCAGCATCTGGCACTTCTGCTCTCTGGTGGCAGCTGCAATCATTTTCAGGATAATCTCCTAAAGGCGGCGTCTTTATTCAGCTACAGATGTCTTCATCTTACATCCTGTTGGATTCCTCAGGCCTAACGTTGCCTCTGTATTCTGGTTTTACCCCTTTGGGTTGGTTTCTCAGACGCTGCCTTATTTGAAAGGTACTGACAAGCGTTCAAAAGATGCTGGGGAAGAGTTTTTCTTACAGACATCCATCTGGTGGTTTCCAGTTTCTTTCCAAAGATACAAATGAAACCTTGAAGAATGACCTAAAGATCCAATGTTTAAGTGGACTTTCAAGTACAAAGCAATAGCAGAATTTTTCTGTTTTGTAGCATGCTCCCTCTTGTCACAACAATTTAATTGGTTTCTCTGCCTTCTCTCCTGATACAGTCATTACTTTTTCTCTGTATAGAGTCAGACAGATTACTTATGAGGAAGCCCAGTGGCATGAAAGGAGAATATTTCATATTTCATGTAGTTATACACAGCTTAACATTAATCATTTTTTCAAAAGTTATTTATTTCTTCCACATGCACTGGTGTAGATCCAGTCTTGCATATTTAGAGGTGATTGGGGAGGAAACCATACATCAAAACTAGCACTCCCAGGGACCTGAATATAATAATCTCATAATCCAGAGCACACTGGTACCTACATGAAGGCCTGTTGCAGCATGCAAAAAACTGAAAAGGCTTTGTAGATTATCAATATCTTAACAGAAGACAGATTTTACCTATTTCAAACTGGCTGCCTTACAATGGAGTTATCCTACTGAAAAAACCACCAAAATTAGTGTGTTTCACAAAGGAAAGATGGAAAGAAAGGTATTTTGTCTGGACTAAGAAAGACCATTGTGGCAGAAAGCTTTGGTTTTGGGTTTTTTTTTTTTCCTTTTGTCTTAGAGATCAGATAAAAAGGATCTGTTACAGGTACATATGGTGAATTATTTTGCTGATGGTTTGCCCACCACAAAACTGCTTTTTATATAACATTGTTCTCAGATAGCTAAAAGGTACACTCTTCGTAAGCACTCCTCCTTTCTTTGTTGGTAACAAGCAGTCAGAAACCAATCAATTTTCTTCCAGACATTATGTGTATCAATTTCATCATGTTAAAGGAAAATTTGGGCTTAATTTAAAAGTCCATGTTAAGTGATATTCTGTAACTAATTCTATTTGTTATCAAGAACAAATATTAGTTCTACAAGCATTCTTTTTAAATCTGTTTTAAAAAGGACATCTGATGTTATTTTGATGCTGCCTTTGTGGTAAACAGAGACACCTTTTGAAGATCTTTGTTTTTACTATTATTATTTTTTGCTAGGACCTCCATCCGTCACCCTTCTTTAACTGACATTTTTACCCCGTTATTATCCCTAATATATTCCACTGAGAGTTTTCTCTCACTGCAAAGAGGGGGAGGAGATCAGCCAAAGGCATACCCCCAACAACTACTGCCTTCTAAGCCTGCTCACTAGTCAGAAGTGGGTCAAATGGTCCTCACATGAAAGCATCTAACAAGGTCCCAAAGGAGGCTTCCCTTTAGTGGCAGCAGTGAAAAACACCATTTCTCTTCAGAGAAGATGGATACTGTCTTCCTGAGCACAACTGAGGGACTGATACTTGCCACTTTGAACTTGTTATATTCACGGATGCTTTCTGAAATGCTTATATCATTTTAGGAATTAAGTCCCCAAGATCAGGGATTGAGCTGTTGAAAAGGATCTGTTCAGGGGCTAAAAATTCTGAAAACAATGGAGTAAAGCTCGGAAGTTTGGCATTGATTCCCAGAAAAGCACTGAGGACAGCCTCAAACTACATCTTTTTAAATTAATAAATCGTGAGAGTTTTTAACCACATCTGTGTTTGCTCAGTTTTATACACACACCACCACCACGTTCCCTCTTTTAAAGATAATTTAGCTTGGATTCAGAGCTCATAGAAGAGACTGCTTGTGGTAATACCACATGAGGGAGTCTGAAGTGAAACTAAACTAAACTGATAAAGAAGTAAAACAAATTATTTGACTCCTGTAGGATGGATGGAAGCCAGGTTTTAGTAATTAGGGTCATATGTAAAGAACGAGGGGGATCAAATCAATTAAAGAAATAAACTGAGACGAAATTGCATCAAACCACTGATCTGCAGCTGAGCCAGAGGCTTTAGAGAAAAGAGTTCTTCACACAAAAGGGAAAATCTGACACTAATCATAGGATAAACCTCACATACACATGTGCATTAACACAGCACACAAGTCCTGCATTATCTTATGCACTCCTATGTGCTACAACACTCACAGGTTTGATTATTACCTACAGCATGTCTTCATCTCAGTAGTAAAGCTTTGTGCACCACAGGTCTACTTTCATCAATTGCGTAGTCACATAAATTGCATAGACTTAAGTAAGCAATTGAATTTATTCTTTTTTTTTCAAACTACTCTTGTTTTACTTATTTTTGTCATCAAAAAATTAAGCTTTCAAATATATGTTTGCATATGAGAAAATGGAAAAAAGCTAAAAGAAAAGGTCATAGAAAGAAAAAGAGAGGCCTTCTCCCCCCCCACACACACTTCAAATCCCATGAAATGAATGTTTAGCTCAAGGATTTGCTGTTCATCTCAGTGCCCCACAAGCCTGAGGCAGGATTAGGCCAGACTCATGTTTGAACAACTGGAGAAAATCAATGGATTTCACCTTATTAATAATTAAGACTTTCAAGTGATTAAAAGTGTGTGCAAAATGTATGAATTATTGTAACTGGAAATGCACATGTGCACAACTGCTCTGAAATGAGCAACATGGTGAAGGAAAAGCATAATTTTCAGGGTATACTGTAGTATTCAGAAGAGAAATAAACCATTTAGTATAGTGTTAATTAGGTATTTACATGCAGCTAAACAAATACTTTACATGAACTTTAATTGAAACCTTAACTAATTCCTAGGTGATGTTACAACACGCAGGGTAATTGAAAGCTGAATAACATTCTTTCAACAGCCTATTTGCCGAGAGCCTATTCTGTCATTAAACAGACCAAGGAAGGCACATGAAGGAACATTACACTTTGCTGGACTAATGGAAATCTTTTAATAGTAGTAGCCATCAGATATGTGTTGAAGTAACTACTTTATTCTTTCTCCCCCTACGCACAGGAGTAGCAATAGCCAATGTTTTTGCACTGTAAGAGTCTTGCCTATTCAGACGCTATTAGAACACAGCAGAACGTGCCACAACATCGGAAAGTTGTGCTGAAACTTTAAGGAAGCCACTCAATTTTATTACTGAAATAAATAGATGCCCTAATTGCTGTCTCAAAAAGCAAGCTGTGGAATGAATTTTGAAAGTTCAAATATTCTGGTTTGATTTAATTTTTATTTAATTTACACTTTGCCAGTGACTATGAAAGGGGCTTCTGCTATGCTGTTTTCTTTGGCTTTCTTTATAACACAGGATAGGAAAAAACCTCCTATAATGCTGAGACTTACAAATGTTACGTAAAATACTTCAGGCATTGAAAGTGTGTGTCTTACAGACAGACAGCAGAACTCGATTATATGTGGGTACTTGAAAAGCCAGTAAACTTATTAGTTGAAAAGTACCCTAATGAACCCATCAGAGCAAGCCAATGTTCACTGTCAAGAGAATCAAGAACTTCCCTTTTGTTGTCAGAAAAATTCCTTTCAAACTCCAAGCATGAGAACAAAACAAACTCAGCACTGAGAGGTTTACTTGTACCCTTTCAGAACACATTTTCACTGGGCATCATGCACACAACTGTAATAAAACATGCAGAAGGAACAGCAGACTAAAAGGGAGAGCTGCGGGATATATATATATATGCGTGCACATATCATCATCATCATGGCTGGGCTTCGCGAACGAAGATTTGAGAAGGGCTCTACCCACGTTTGCTACAAGTGCGCTGGTGGCTAAAAAGGCCAATGCGCGATAGGCAAGTCCGGTCACAAAAGGCACAGTGGAAAGTCTCCACAGGCTGTATTGGCGAGGCACGGTTCTTTCTGTGCTGTCTTTTTTCTTCCAGACTGATCCTGCGTGC
>VXBX01001802.1:1450165-1490797 GCA_013400415.1 Scytalopus superciliaris
GGGGGGGGAGGAAATCTTTGGGAAACTTAATGACTATCTGCACTCATTCCACCTACGGATATACCTTTTCCCACTTTGAAATACACAGTACTGCCTCTCAATTGCTTCAGAAAGTATTTAACCCTTAAGAATGTTTCATGCTACGAGGGTAACAGTAATCCATAGACTATTTTAGGGGCAATCTTTGGGTATGGAAAAATTAATAGAAAGCTTTTGTGCAAACTAATGACACCCTTGTTTGGAAATGGTATACAGAAAGCAAAATGCTGCCTATTTTATCCAAACTAGACACCTGGCTCCCAGGAGCCATGCACCATGGTATGTAAAATCTGGCCACTTCAATCCCCCTCCCCTGCTTTGTCACCATACCATCTCCCCTGAAACAGAGCTGTGCCAAACTGGTTTCACTATGTTTCCTGTCCTATTATCTAGACCCAAAGACTATCAATAAACATTTCTGGACTCAAAGCATACCTGCTAAGCAGGAAGCTAAGGTGAACTATAAAGTCCTATGTTCAATACTGCAAGCTTTGGACAAAATGGAAAACACATGTTGTTACTTGGTCACAACAGTTATATTCATTTTAAGTCATTTACATTTTCATTTACAGTTATTTGGGAGTTTCAAATTATGCAGAAATGTTTCTTTAAAAAAAAAAGAAAAGAGAAAAATGTTCTAGACAAAGTGTTGGAAAGGCTGTCACACAGACCTAAGATGGCCACACTTTTCACCTTGTTGAACCACTAATAATCCTTCCAATATCATTAGAACCTTAGTACAAAGTAGTAAAAATGAACGTAGTATGGCTACAAAATAAGTGAAGAGACTGTACACATTACTTTTTAATACAATTCTGTGGTCTGTGTCAGCATCACATATCCACAGGGGACCTGTCCAGGACCTATTCATGTGTGACATGCACCAGCACCAGCTGAGGCAGTGCAGAAACCTGCACGATTCTCTGACTACACGAAGCTACCAGGGATTCAAAGCAAGAGTCCCAGTTACTCCTGCAGGCACATCCCATGAGTGGGTAAAGGCTACAGAGCAGATAAGGTCATGGTATTAGAGTCCATTCTTTTATGCAGAGATACATATGTTGAATTAATGACAGTTGCTACCCCTGAAAAGTAACCTGGAACCAAAAATTAATCATACTCCAAAGTCTCTTTTCAGGTGAGTTTTCTTATGGAAAAACTAATCTCTATCCTAAAATCAATTATCTGTATCCCCACTTCATTAGGTGAAGGCTGAGTGGCCTTCACAACCACCCTCAGCTAGAGAAGCTGAATCAGGCAAATCTGGTTAGCATTCTACAGAAAACCTCACCAAGACCAAAGAAGCTCATTAACATCATTGGACCAACAGTTGGAAGCAAGCAGAGCTGGCAGGCAGCAGAAGCCAGGTGAATTGCTGGCTATCTCAGAGGGGGCTGACACAGATGGGAGCACACGCTGCCCTGTTTACGGCTGCAGTCAGTGGTGGTCAGTGGCACACTGACAAAACTGGGTTAAGCAGGCCACTGATCTGATCTGTTCTGACAGTGACCACAGTCTTAAGATCAAGCGTTAAAGGAACAGCATCAAATCCAAATTGCCTCCGAATATTTCTTTTGAAAAGGAGAAGTGTAAAAAGGCCCAAACAAATCCAACCCTAAGCATATCAAAACTTATCACCACCAAAAACAGCATAAGTGCCTAAAATATTTTTTTTTATTTAAAGTTGTTATTGCTTTGCAAATGTGATTTTAAAACTATTGTTCAAAATAAACTGTATTTGATAGGAACAAAATTTTAATGAAAGAATGTCACAACTTTTGAAACCATACTATGCTGCTGCAGTTTTTGGTCCTACCTACTTTGGTTTACTATCTGACAGCATGCTCTGCTACCCCTCTCACTAAATAACTGAATAAATACTTAATACTTGTATTTTTATTGCCAAACTGGCAATGTGAATGGTAAAAGGCTAGCGAGAGAAGCATGATGTGTTAAAAGTGAATTCTCTTTGTTTCTGTTTTGAAGAAGGATATGCAAACATGAATCATACATCTTGCTTCTGCTACAGTAACTCAATATCCTCTGCTTGGTTAAATAACAGACACTTGGCACATACAAAGTTGACATTCTTGCCAAGAACTGAAATTTGCTGCAACTCTGAGCTCTGTTGAAAGCCCACTGTTGATACTTAAGTTGTACACAGCACTTCACCAGGATCAGCTGCAACATGTTAAATGAGTATTCAGCATCAGAATGACTATTTAAATCTCTCTCCATCTCTGAAACAGTTATACTAAAGCTGAAAAGAAGGGTTTTGAAACGATCTTCAGGAGAACAGAAGGTTCTTTATACGTTGTACTGCATTAAAAAAACACCATAAAAGTATACAAAAATGCCAGAACTTGTGCATTTTCAGAAAGTTTGGCTAATAGTGGCATCAACAAAATCCGTGTGTGGTGCCCCAGAAAAAACTGAAAAATTAGAGGTGCTACAAGGATGTCTTAGGAATAAAAATAAAAAAAACAGTTGTCTTATACTTTTTAATCAACCTATTTCAATGTAAGTAAAATTAATGAAGGATGTCTAGACACCTAACCCTATCTATGTCAAGTTGTTATAGGAGTCAAAACAGTTGGCAGTAGTTTCTTCCTGAGTGCTACAGAATCTGACTTCCAAATTTGTATTACCCTTTGAGAAGGAGGAAAACAGGCCTCCTTGTAACTGATTCAGTGCTCATATACTTCCTTGCTCTTGTTTAGCTCGAACAGAACTGACAGAAATTACTAAGATCTCTTTTTACGTATCTACTCACTGTGAATAAATACATCTGTAGCCTCTTCCCATTCAAACACTGAGCTTAGAGCTTCATCCGTCAGCAAAGTCCCTGCATATATAAGGCAGTTCACTATTTCTGTACTTCTCCTACAAACATTTTTCTGATTTGCACTTTGCAGCTATGAGTTGCTCCTGAGCAGGGCTGCATGTAGCAGTGAACCTGTTGCCCATTTTGAGGCAGTACCATCACTGCCTTTACTTTGTGTTATGGAATTATCCACACAAAAACAAAGGCAGGATTAACATACCATTTGAGGCAGCTGCCAGTTGGAGAGGGAAACATACTATAATTTTTCCTGTTGTCCTGATTATAACATTTTATGGTTTAACCTAGGGTGCCATTATTCTTTCTTTAGGAGAAATTATGACTATATGACTTTTCACTGCAGATTAAGGATGCTGGAGGACAACCTAGGCAGGTAATGCTAGTCTTCATTTCTCAGCTGCTTGTTCCCCAGCTGCGTAGATTAAGAACAGTTGTATCTTGGAGCACCTTTAGTTAAAAGAATTACTATTTCCTATGACACTGTTTCTTTATTGATATTGGCTAACCCAAATCTTTGTTCGTGAAGCCTAGCCATGATGATGATATTGGCTATTTTAGTAGCGATATGTTTATCTTCCTTAAAATTCATATACCTACAATTATTTGTCTTCTATAAATACCTAATAACTTCAGTAAAAGAACAGTGATGGACCCTGCATTTGTAACTTAGGAGAAAGGAAATGACAAGTTAAGTTTTACTTTGCTACACATCTTTGCAACTACTGGTAAAAGAATAAGGCTTGACATACAGTTCTCTAAAATATGGGTGTCTCGTACCATTTTAGGTGCCTAGTAACTAAGATATCTGCATAGGGCTGGCATGTATGATTTAAGGGAAACCCGCTCCTTGGTAGGTGGATGCTGTGGAGCAGATGAATGTACAACGGCTTCAAAACCAGAATACTACCAATAAATAATAGCCTATGCTGAGGTGACTGAATCCTGCTGTTAAAATCACCTGATGGGATTCAGCACAAAATATAGAAAGTTGAGGGCAACTTGTGAAAACAGTGTCCCAGTCAACCAAGATCTAGTCAATAGAGTCAAACAGATCTAGGAAGATTCAGTAAGCCAGCCAGGAACTGCCTGCTTTAAGATATTTTCTTGACTCCATTAGCTTTATTGACTGTAAAGGGAATTCAGATACACAGTTCATCTTAATCTGAGCCTCCCCCCAACTGTGTCTCTGCACAGAGACCACGCATGTGCCTGAGGAAGCCACAACCAAGCCTTTCCCTTGATTAAACGCGTCCTTTCCCTCCCTGTGCAGTTGATAACGGCGTTATCACTGCAGCTGCAGAAAGCACTGCGATTGGCAATACACGGCTGTTCCGGGGCATCCTCTCCCTGCTCCCAGCCCCGAGAGCTGAGGCTCTGCCTGGTCCGCACTGACCCCTTCTGGAGACGGGGGCTCGCTCAGCCCTGGGGGAGTCCAGCTGGCCAGGGGTGGATCAGGTCACCTCTGCTTCCACCCTGCCTGCCAATTTGTCCCTGCGGTGGCACTGCTCGAAGCTATAATTTCTGCAGCTTAGTCCCTCAAAACACACATCTCTCAGATACTCCCTTTCTCCAGGTGTAGCTGAGCAGTAGGGATATAACTCATTTGCAAAATGCCTTTTATAATTCCTTGCAATTTTGCTCTTAAAACTGTCAATAAAAAAAGTAATTGTTGCTGTTTAATACTATTAAACTATAGCTCTAATTAAGAACCTCATAACAGAGTTATAAAATTATAAAGACCCATAATGATGATGTCCCACACGACTATTATTTTTGTTGCAAGAGAAGCAATTTCTCTAACAGAAAAGTGTAAAACGAAGAGAAATAAATCAGTAGTGTGTACTTTTTTTTTTTTTTTTTTTTAAGGTAAAAGAGCATTGGAAATTAGGAGAATTTGCCATGTTCATTTATTTCTTATAATTAAGACAAATCTGTGGATTATTATTTTTTTCCACAGGAAAAGTTCTAAGTTTATTACACATTGCACTTTAATTATGCACTTACTCCAATGAAATGTCATAACTGACTCATGGTTTAGATACTATACAATAAATATATAGAATTACTGCAGAAAAAAATCTCCATTGCATTTAAGCATCAGGGAGGTGTAACAATCTTTCTTAATTCAGTAAGTTTCCAAATACACGTGGTATTTATCTAGAACACCAATGAGAATCTGGAAAGCTTTCAAGCCTTTTAAAATAAATTTCTTTGTCTGATGAACTATAGAAAAGCTAGTGAGACACCTTGCCCTACTTCTAATCTTTGAAGAAAAGTAAGGCTAGACCTCCTTCCCCACCATTTCCTTCATTTCTTCTCTCAGAACACTAACCACAAATCAGAAACTCCTACAAGATTTTTTTTTTTTTTTTTTTTTTTTTTTTTTAGAAGGGATCTTTCTTTCATGGGTTAGAAAAATATCCACTTAGCTGGTTACAGGAAAAGAAAAGTACAACTAAAGAGTTCTTAAAGCAAAGTCTACAGGTCCAGGAGAGAAGGAAGTAGTAAATTAATAAGCTGCTCTCTTCCATTTGGAAATTTTAAATTAATTTCTGCTAAAAAGGATTCTACATTTAGGATTATTGACTCGATGTTGTACCTTGTCTTCCTTATCTCTAAACCCTGAGACTGACAGGCTCACAGACAAAGGGTGTTCACATACACTATCCAGGGCTGAAAAATAAGGAGTTAAGGAGAGCTTGATTCTTTCCTTTCCGGCCATTGTGATGTTAACGAGTATTTTCAACTGTGAAAAGTGACTGCAAAATGGTTTAGGGTGCCACTGTTTTTTTCTCATGCATTTCAGAAACAAATGCATCTGAAGCAAAACGGAGTATCCAAACCAAGCAAAGAACACCACTGTTTTACAGCAGCATATCCAGCAGTGGAACCGAGTACCCTGAAGGAAAGCAAACTGAGGCTGCTGTCCTTACAATAAACCAGACCGGGAACTGGTTAAAGTCTCTGTATTTGATTTAAAGACTTCATCCCTACTTTTGTTTCTCTCTGCTTCAGGTTATATTCTTAACTTATTCACAACCAATTTAACTAAAAAGCTTTCATTGAAGCAAGACAGAATCAGAAGCACTTAACTGAGGAGATTTTGCAATTCTCACAAGTGTGTCCTTAGCTAAGATTGCCTTAAGCAACTGGCCTCGGGGAAACTGACCTACAAGAACACATTTTAGTTAAATTTAATGAGATTTGGATGACGCTCCAAAAGTAAGGAGTGTAATTTGTAATCCTCGAGAGATGTCAGTAACACATTTCTGTAATTCCACAGCCAATACAAGTCTTAAAATCTTTACAAATAACAGTCCTCTAATTGTAAAATACTGTCCTAATAACCTCACCTTAAAAACACTAAAACCTCAATGCAAATTATCTCTAAGCACATTTCGATAAAGAAAGAAAACTAGACCAGATATTTTTGAAAGTATAGGGGAAAGACTGCAGAACACAAAACCAGCATGAATTGAAGATAAAGATATTAAATTTTTCTCAAAATTAAACTATAATTTTCACATTTTACATAGCTCTGTACTGGATTATGTCCTTTGTGAAACGTTTTACACAAAGCAGGCAAAACCAGGAAGAACATATGCCTAGCAAATAAGACTGCAGCCTTAATGTTCTATGTTCTTGATGTCACCTGTGCAGGACTCCTGCTTTTCTATTGACATGGGAGGTTGAAATTTGTGTGTACCTACAGGAAACAGTTTGGGTACACAAAGAAAAATCACAACTGGTGTACTATTGTCTGACACAAACAGCAAGATGGAATGCACACTCAGCAAGTTTGCCAAAACCAACAAGCCATGTGGTGCAGTTGACATGCTGTAGAGAAGGGATGACATCCAGAGGGACTTGGACAGGATTCAGAGGCGGGTCTGCACAAACCTCATGAAGTTTAACAAGGCCTAGTGCAAGGTCATGCAGCAGGGTCAGGGTAATCCTAATCTCAAGTACAGGCTGGGCAGAAAATGTATTGAGACTAGCACTGGGGAGAACTTGGGGGTCAGCTGATGAGAAGTTCAACATGACCTAGGCAAGTGTGCTTGCAGCCCAGACAACCTACCTGTGGGCTGGTTGGAGCAGGTCCAGAGGAGGCCACCAAGATGCTCAGAGAGCTGGAGCTCCTCCCCTATGAAGACAGACTGAGAGTGTCGAGGTTGTTCAGCCTGGAGAAGACTCCGGGAAGATCTTCTAACATCCTCTCAGTGCCTGAAAGGAGCCTGAAAGGGACTTTTTCCCAAGGACACATAGCAGTAGGACAAGGGGCAATGGCTTTAAAGTGAAGGATGGTAGGTTTCAATTGGATATTAGGAAGAAATCCTCCACTGTAGGGTGGTAAAGCCATGAAAGAGTTGCTCAGCAAAGTTTATCCCTGGAAGTATTCAAGACCAGGATGGCTGGGGCTTTGAGAAACCTGATCTAGTACAACCAGGTTTGCTCCCTGTTCATGGCTACGGAGCTAAGACCAGATGATTTTTAAAGTCTCTTCCAAACCAAGCCATTCTATGACATTCATATGACCCTTTAATGTGTGTAAATGCAAGTAGTATTCTACTACTCTTCAATGATTTAATAGTCTCATTAGCAAAATATTGGGGAGAAAATAAAATGGTTGACCCTTATATCAAGGCTTTTCTTTGTTGCAAGTTGTTCATTCGATTATTGTTCAGCTTTACAGACAAACAATTCTCCCTCTCTATCCCTGCTCTCAGAAAAATCCTGCAGAGCTACACACATACACAGAAATACACAGATGATACATCACAAACCACTGCCAAGCACTAATGAATTCTGGTAGTCTAAGGGTTAACTGGAATGTAGCATTCCTTTGAGAAGATACAAGGAATAAAGTTCGGGAAGCCAGAGTTAATATTTCAGCCTCAGATTTTATTAGACTCAGTTTCGTTCCTAAGTATAGTATGTCCCATAGAGCTAGAGAAATTACTATCTCTGGCTCTCAAAGACTGGAATCCTTCATCTCTCTCATAATCCCTCAGTAAGAAACAGAAAATCACTTTCAACATCTCCATAACACCTTTAATTTTTCATGTTGAATGTTCTTTTTATTGCTCATCTAAGAAAGGTGCCAAAGTCTCAGTTATTACTTATTAGTCCATGCCAGTTTATTACTTCTTTTAAAATATGGTGCTTCCATTCTCCAACTATTTGCTTTACACACTGTTATATATATATCAGCCCTATCACTCTTTTCTTTCAAAAACGGTTCAGAGAAGGAGCTGAAAGAGATTTGTGCCACAAGATCATATCAGTGCTAGAGCCTATATATGCAACCAATTTGGTACAATCAAATTGAATGCAAATGTCAAGTTCCCCTTCTAAAAAATGAGTGAGATTAAAACATGCATTTAAATAACTGATTACATTCTCAGTTACTTCGATAGATGGTCAAAAATAAGAAGTTTTTAATGGGAAAAATACTGAGCTATACATGAAAGGATGATGTTAATGGAAGTGTTCAGTTCTCACTGAATGGGAAAAAATTTAAAGCTAATAATTGTATTTACAGAAAAGTACATAAATACAGAAAAAATAATAACTATAAAAGACATTATTTTATGGAATAATATATTCCACAGAAGTCCCCTGTAGTGTTAGGGTAGTAGCTAGGGCTACCAGACCCCTGGGTCCACATCAGGTAGTTCAAAAGCCCAGATTTCCCCACATTTTAAACAGTGCAGGGAAGGGAAAAAAACCCAACAACACAATATGAAACAAAATAAAACTAATGTAGCTACAGGAGGGCACATAGCTAACACAAGGCAGAACTGTTTTGTTCTGCATGTTACATTACGCCTCAAAATGTAACAAAGAACATACCTCAACATATTAGCACCTCTCTCCCTAATGTTTAATTAGAACATCCCAAAGCTGATGCAATGCTGATCAGGGGTTTTTTTTTTAGGCTTCTAAGTCTAAACCTATTATCTTGGCATTCTCATGCATGCTTTGTCTATCCAGTGGTTCTCCTCCATACCAAACTCACTTTCACCAGTGGAATAAAATTACTTCTTCTGGTGACTACGGTGTCTATGAAAACAGTATAGACAGATTACTGCCCTTTTTGAGGCAAGTGCCTATAGTAATTTGTTAATTACATGCCTATTTTATACACAGAAAAAAATATGGTATATATGCAGTGCATGCTGTAATGGTCAACAGCACTTCCCATGGTTTGTTTGCAAAACATGTATCTTTTATTAGGAAGCAGGCACAAGCTTATTTTCTGCTATTTCTGTTTTCTGGCTTCTTGAAACAGGCTTTGTCCTTTACATCTCTCAGTACCCTTAAATAAATATACGCACTCACACATATATATAATACATGTGCATATACATATACACACACACCCTATTACAGTATAATTGTTCTCCCAAAAGTGACACACAAAGGTATTTCTCTTTCAAATTCACATTCTGAGTTAGTCAAAACTTTCCAGATCTCTATTCCATTTCCTGTTTTTCTTTAAACAAAATGAAAGGTGCAGACCTAGAATAGACTGAAATTCAGATTCTGTTTGTACATTTTGAGACACCCTAATGCCCCCCATCATTTAGTATTGTTTTACTATGTAGATGCTTTGTTATTTTCCTAAATTTCATTTTACCTAATGTAAAGAATATAATTTAATTTCTTTTTAAAGAAAATATTTCAGAAACGTCAGCTTCCATTCCATATGACAATTTTTATCAGACAATCCCACTGTAACAGCTTATGTTTAATAAGCTTTAATTCATTTGCTTTTAAAAGCATGCACTGTTCAAAAGAAACAGAATGAAAAGCAATACAGAGAGTAAAAAAACCAACAGCAGCAACATCTGCATCTTCAAGTCTATTTCAGATCGACAGAAGTTAGTAGCTAGTTTTAATGGCACTGAGCTGCTTTACATTGATGGCCTGCTGTTACTGATCCTGAGAGCATAATGAAGAGCATTAAGTGTTTAAACATGGATGTCAATAAAATACACAGCAAATAATGGCAGACAGTAGGGGCTTGCAGAGATCTACTATGCTGATATAAGTTGTAATAGCCCATTAATGAGGAATGGACCAGAGAAAACTCTGATAGGAGAGACCGATCAAAATAATTCATAAAGCCACCCCATTTCTGATAAAGGGCTCTTCTAAATGAAGGCATTATAGCCAGACAGAAGACTTGGCTGTGAATTTACAACACGCTGGTGACTCTCCACTGACTCCATGACTGCACACGCTACACTCTGGCTGGTGAAACCAAGGAAGTTTCCTCATCTCACGTGTTCAAAATGGCATGAGGGTCAGTGGCAGTTATCATGTGGATTAGTTGGAATGCTATAAATGTCAGTTCAGCAAACCAGTATTTCCTTAATTAGAAATTGAAGTCTATGCAGCACTTGTGGTAGCTCTTTCCTGTGATGATCACAGATGTGCATATAGAAAAGTCTGGAAAGAAATGGTTGGAGACTGTCTTTATGCACATGCACATATGCATCAAAACCTGGTAACTCATCCATTACTGCTTTTCCTATTGCTCTTTCCAGGAAAGAATGATGTCTTTAAAGTACTGTTTCAGGCAAAATCCCTCATTTTAAGCACTCAGTCTCAATATCATGACTTCTCACCTGAAGACAGGAAATGTTCTTCACTGCCTTCACAAGTTACGACATTGCTCAAACTTTTAAAAATCTGATGTTTATCATTCAAGGGTACAATTACATGTTCCTCACTAAATTTTCATAGTATTAATCATGTGTGCCTCTGGAAAGAAACACCATTTAATACTGCTGCAGGAAGCCAAATGGGTTTCAATGCATTTACTCATAACTATTTTGGCATCTCATAAATTATTTATTACGACTGCAGGTAGCAAGCAGCAAGCAGCCAGACTGCTTGGGAGTAACCTATCTAAAATGCTGTTTGGAAGACACAGTAAAATGATGTATGCAGAAAGGAAGAGAGAGGGGACTCAGCTGTAAGGTGAAAACAACAGGTGATCTCTTGGTATTCAATATTGCACATTTCTTAATGTTTCAGTGTTTCTCTGCAACACATTCCTGATGTAAAGTATAATATGCTTTGCAACTGAAGCAAACATATATATGTGCACACACACACACATCTATACATCTATATATACACATCTATAAATGAAAGCAGTGAATTACAGAAATGCCAGCCTGTAAGACCACATCCAGTAGAACTTCAATCCACTGTAAAGAAGGGAAATAACCAGAAAGAAATGGTATCTCATCTGAAGTTTAATGACACAGGAATCAAAAAGCAGCACAAGAATACTATCAGCTCATAAGCTCTGCTCTAGCTACAAAGTTGTCATGGGATTGAACTGCTGGTCATGACACAAGCTGCAATGTACTATGAAGAGAGCGATGGAAATCATCAGACTGCTCTGACTTGAAGTAGTAGTTTGAGTAATAATAATAAATCCCTCAATTTGTCTTGTGTACTGAATGGAAAGAAACATGAGGAATACAGAAGTTACAAATGTTTGCTGGAAAAGACTCATGTCAATAAATATTAAACACTTTAACACTTCCCAAGTTTACTTCAGTAGGCTTCAACTGGTTCCACAAATTCTCTCCAAACATGATTAGTCCTAACGGAATTTCTGACTGGCTGCCCCTGACTTGTTTAACCGATTTTCCAAGACTAAGAGAAACTGTCCTTTTGTGACTCTGGAAGAATAATCTATTCGCACTCTGCTTAATATATGAATTCTGTGGTTTTTTTCCAATTTTCCTGTTCTTTTTTATTTGTTATATTCTCAGAATGATGCCTCCAATCTCCACAATGAACAAATAATGGTTCTTCTTGCAGTATCCGCTGCACTGCAACTTACCTATTGAATGAATTACGTATTTCAGTCCTCTGTTATGCACACTTCTAAAGTATAACCAAATTTTATTTTGCCTAACCATTCCTTGCAATCCTACATTTTCCTGCAAAAACACCCTAGGTCTTAAATATAATTCCAAGATGTATAAAAATAACAACACTTTCTTATTCTTGCCAACAGTTACTCTAGTCCCATGGCTAATTTGTTGTGTTGATAGGAATTGTGGTCAACTTTGGAAGCTACATTATTTAAAATACACTCACTGAGCATTTTGAACACTGATGGAAGTCACTGATTTCTCCTGAAATATTCATAATATCACATGTTGTCATAACAACTTGTATCATCATCTTGCTCAAAATCTGCTAAGTGTAGCATTTAAGAACTACTAGACTCCAAAGAAGACCACAGTATTTCTGTCTCTCCCTCTCTCTTTTTATTGACCCACCCGGTTCAGCAAACTTTGGTGTAAGAGTGGAACTGCGCAACTCAAGGCCTGCAACACACACTGCATTATAGAAAATGTATAAATGCAAAAAATGGAAAACAACAAACCCAGAGATCTCTCTATAGGCTTCTGGGATCAAAACATATTTTTCTAACTCAATTTTTTACTAACATTAATACACAGTGTGTAGAAGTATTCAAAATGCATACAAAAGATGTTTTCTACAGTTGCCTACTTTCGTTTCTCAGTACCCTCCAGAAGTACAACACCCAAGACAATATTGCTGAGCACTGTTTAAATAAAAAGTTACTGGAAACTTAATGTAAAAAATCTGAAGTGTGGAAAACAGTCTGGTTTTGTTTGCTAAGTGGCCTCACACTAAGCTTTTCATCCAGGTGTTGTGGGAATGGAACTGACACATACTACACTTCCAAGATTTTAATGATGCCCAGTGCTTTCATTTTCTTTTACACTCTGACAATGGGAAACGTGGTCTCCTTATGTACGACATAAAATCTAATAAAGAAGCCAGCTGTTCTTTCCCTGGTGAACCCTGCAACTCCAGTATGAAGTACAGGTTTTTTGAGGGAAAAAATGTGGAGTAATTGCACTGTACCTGTGCAAGCACAATACACTCAACTCTTCTTCCTGTCTATACATATCAAATGCACCGAAAGAAGTTGTACAGCAGAGTAGTATAAACCAGCAAAATAATCACCAATTTAACAGCTAGCAGCTTTTACATAGTGTCTTGGCTCCTCCTGTCACAGCATAGTACAGTATCCTTTCCTTCCTAACATCTCTCATAAACGTCTATTGCAATAATGCAAACTGACATATCTGTTCTGCCAAATACTGGCTACCTAGTGAAACAGCCAAAGCAAATATATAATAAGTGTGCTAACTGAGACCCTACAACATCACAGGCCAAATTTTGCTCTTGGCAACATCAACAAACATTTTTGAGACCACAATCTCAGCAGTAGGATTGCTCAGTTTTCTCATCTTCCTCCTTACCATAGACTAAAAAGATTGTTACAATATCTGTATTGCAGCTGGTTGTGTGCAGCTGCAGAGATGCTGCAGAGTCATGTTGCTGTAACTGCCATCATGGGGACACATCTATGCTCCGTGTTTGGAGAACACACAAACAAGGGAACCACCAGAGCTGTTTTTCTCATATTTGAATTTCAATCATTTATCTCACCTATGAAGTGGCAGTAACAGCAAAGAAATGTCAGAGAAACACAGTGCTAACCATCAGGTGAACTCAGTTGTTACTAAGCATGCACATGTTCTTTTGGCAGGTCACCTTCCCAGTGCTTGCCAGGGTCCTCTCCTGATCCTTTTTGTCAGGGCACAGTCAGATGCCCTGAGATGGCAAGGCTAGGTTAAAGACTGGGCTTGAGGGAGAGGTTGCCAGTGCAAACTCAGGTTAAAATGCCAACTGAAAAGAACGGATAGCCCCAGCACTCTTTCCCTGAATCTACAAGAGCCAAAATAAAACCACACAAATACACAGAAAGTCCATAATTAAGAAAAAAAGCTTTGCCAGAGTCGTAGGTGATATAACACTAATTATCATAGTTTAAAATATTCCACTGGTTGGTTGTGGCATGAAGTTCAGCATTGTTATTTTTTATATATATATATATGTATATATATATAATCATTCCACTATAGATGCTGGAAAGACAATCTCAAGAACTGTCTTGACATGGAGTAATCTTTGTAAGTATCTCCATCCTCAGGAAAACAAATTTGCTGTTACCGATATTGTCATATTAACTACTATAAAGGAATAGTCATTAGACACTGTGGTATACAAAGGATACTTCCCCACTGGATAGAATGATTTCAGAAAATAGTTTTTCCTATCTCTATATCTTGCTTTGCTGCCTTTTCCCATCATCTTCATCATCAAGAATTTCCTACCTCAATATATATAAACACTGTATTTCAATATTGATATTGAAAACTCCAATAATTTAGTAGCTGATGACAGAGTTTCTTCTCTTAACATTCTTCCTCGAATTCCCTGAGTATGGAACCTATTCTCAAAGTCAAAAACTTCCTTTTCAATTGCAACTCTTTCTTCAGGTTTAACTATGAATATTAAATAAATTCTATAATGCCACTGGTTGAGCAGATGCTAAATTTATGCAAATACTAAGGCCAAAATATGGTGAGATATATTTTCCCTTGGGAAAAGGAAGGGTCAGGCTCATTCCGCCTTTATCAGCTCAGTTTGCTGGCCTCAATATACATTTTCATATCTGCTTTGGAAATTAATTTCAATTATTTTACATTCTATATTTTTAAATAAATATTTTTCAGTAAAAGTACTGAAGCAATGTGGGATTATTCACTTACCTATTGAAGTTATATCAAACCCAAGACATTTGCACAGCCATTCAGGTATCCGTGTTAAGAATCCATCACCACATTGAAAGGACATGAAAAAAAAAAGGAAGAAAAGAGAAAACAGTAAGCTATCTTGCTCCTTTCCTCAAACAAAAAAATACACTAAAACAAACCTATAAATAACAATCAGTGTTACACTCTGCCATGAACATGGAATATATTCCTTTAAGTAGATACCTGCTAATGTTCTGTTTTTTTCTGTTACCATTCCCTATAGCAAGTTGGCTGCTAAAGTAGCTGTTAAAAGAAAATGTACAATGGCACTTACATTACACAGAAACAAAAATCAAACAATCCTGTTATACTTGATGGCAGGCTACATTCAAACAGTTTCATAGCATTTTTGTAAATTACTTGAATTGACTCTTTATCTGAATATCAGCAGGCAGAAGGCCAAGATGGAAATTATGCAATGAGAAGGAAATTGAACAATTCAGATATGTTTATGGAAAGCTCACAAATCAGGGCATCTCATTTGGCACCAAATAAAGCTGTTATTCATGATGTTACAGCTACAAAAAGGAAAGCTGTTCTCTGCTATAAAGTACAGCTACAGTGATATGAGCTAAAGGAACAGGTTCCTCAGTAGAGAAAATAAATGGTGACATTGCCTAAAAATATGGCAATGACCACTACATCATCAGCATCACACAGGTATACGTGGCCACTAGGTCATGTATACTCAGCTGCAATCAAACTAAGAATCTATACTGGCACACACTTCTTAGATATGGTATAATGAGCCCAAGCAACAAATATCATCTCTAAGTCATCCTTCTCTATACATCCATAAATATTTCAGTTCCATATTGAATCTGGAAAGGACACAAAGGACTCTGATTTGTTGGGCTGCTAGAAGGCTAGAGTGACTACACCAGTTCCCATACTTGAATTGTGATCTCTTCCAAGACATGGCCTGCTCTGTAGATTTGTCCAGTTAGATTTACTCTTCTAAATCAATACTCTAAAAAGTCATTTTATATGATAGAACTGCCAAAGAAACCCCAAATTTTAAATAAGCTTTGGCATTTATCAAAAAGCTGACTTTGCCAGAATCACGCCTAGTCTATATATGAAAGAGAAAGGATCTGCTTCGTTGTCATTCTGCCTACAGTAACTGCTTTTTAAAAGATACCAAAATCAGCATTAAATAAACCTTTATTACTGATTGACACAAGTGAAAAATTATTCACAAGACTGGAAGAACAAATACTCCAATAGTGGAAAGTGAGATGAACAGACAGTCAGATTATTCTGCATTAAAGATGGACTTTAAAACAGCCCCTGTGATAAAAGGTTACTTCACTTCCTGAAGATTCATTTTATGTGACAGTGTTTTAGGTCCTCTCCAGCTTCTGTATTTCAAACACTCAGCTTACCCAGACGCCTCCAAGCTGAGATGTGCAGTAACCTCTTTAGATGTGTCACACAGATAGAGTGGTGAACTCATTTAATTGGGAAAGTCAACGCAGAGGCCTTGTATTCATATCGTTATGTTTGTGTTCAGTTCAGTCTTTACTAACATGGACAATAGAACTAAAAGACATTATTAAGTGCAATGCACTTCGCTCCTCCATGCCTAATAATGTGCCAAATATGAGCTTACAACCTTGTAGCTGACAGGTCAACCTCCTCTGCAATTGTCAGAAAAGGGGAATTTCCTTCAGTAATTTCACAATTCAGGGATAGTACTGAAGTAGAGATGGAGAAATATTATGTTCTATTTGTTTTGTTGATTGTGGACTTTTCTCTCCTATTCTAATGCATGCATGCCACAATTCATCAATAGATATACACAAGTGTTATACAAAAAGCAAAGAATCACTGTGATAACATGCTGATGCTCAAAAAACCAGTTTTAATAAACTTTTCTTAAAAATAAAATAAACAAGCAAAAACAAAAAGCAAAACATGCTTTCATAACCTCTGACTTCTTTGAGAAACAGAAAAACAAAAAGACAACAGTGATGTAAATTGGAAAACACTGTCATTACATACCAACACAAAAAACCCAAGCCAAACCAAACCAAAAAAAAACCCCAAAGAAACCAAAAAAAAAAAAAACCAAACACCAAACCCCCACCCCCAAACAAAAAACACCCAACACTTTAATAAGAAAATACTTGTTTTCCTCAAAAAGTCTTAATATTTAATGTTCTGTGCCTTCCACAGCTTGAGTGATAATTCTAATTACTCTTTCTATGAACTCTTGTGACATGCTAAAAAGAATTCCCTACAATCCTTTATCAGTACTTTTCCCTCTCTCTTTCCACAGTGGTCACAAATACATAGAAAAGCACCATAGTCTGATTTTTTTTGGCAGCCACAGGCCAGTTCCTTGGCCTGTGTAAAATGACACAGCTCAGCTGAAGCCAGTGGTGAAGCTTTAGCTTCCCTCGAGTCATGTACCTGACACTGGAACTATTTGTTATGGAAATTATTCTGCCTATC
Organism: Scytalopus superciliaris; assembly: GCA_013400415.1. NCBI lineage: Eukaryota > Metazoa > Chordata > Aves > Passeriformes > Rhinocryptidae > Scytalopus > Scytalopus superciliaris. The sequence continues at coordinate 1,467,236 of VXBX01001802.1, forward strand.
ACAGCCCAGATATTCAGAAAACTGTGGCTGTTTTCCTGAGGACTAGAAGATATATGAAACCACCAGCTTGCTGGCTATTGTGTGCACGTTTAAAGTACAATAAAGGGCATTCATTGCCAAAGAACACTGCATTTGTACATCCATTTCTCTGATAAGCTGTATCATAACTCCATAGGGATTAAGTAGCAGGGAGAGATGCACAGAGAAACCAATGGTGGTGTCATTTTTTCCCCTGCAGAAATTTCATTATAGTTTTTATTTTTTGACAGAAAATTACTGTCTTAAACATTTTTGCAAGTTTATCTGCTTTAAAGGGGGGTCATTCAGAGGTCTCTACTGTTCTCTTTCATATTCTCATGACAGTTCACTGAACCCTTGATCTTTGACCTGGATAGAAATTAACCCTCCACATCCCACCTTCTAAACTGAGACATTAATATTCCTAATAATGAGATGTTATTAAAATCTTAAAAGTTCAGTGGAGCATTTCAAGGACAGTGGAATTAGATTTCAACAAATACCTATAGATTTATTACATAACGCAAACCATTTGATTTGTTGGGATGTACACTCCAAGGCTACAGCTCAGCCAGCCTTTGCTTGCTAGAAAACAGTCACTTGACTAACTAAACTTGATCTCTGAAAGAGGAAAAATCCTTGTTTCAGGCATGTGCAGCTAGACATTATTTCTCTTACCTCTTTCCACCCTTAACTTTGCAGTGGAAGGAATATTATTTGTTAAGTAAATATAAAATTTTCAGAGAGAATGACAGCTTGTCCATCACCACATCACATTTCCTTGCTGCTGTTGGATTATGCACAGGAACTGAGCTGTTGGTGCTGGCAAAATTATCAGGCATGCCAGTGATACAACAATTGATAGCTGTGGTACCCCAAGTGCTATGCCAGGTACAGGAATACATGCAAAAAAGGCACAACTGAGGTTTCTAATTCACTAGATTCATCTCACTTTCTGTACCTTATACACTCAAACCTTTAATTTTTGAACAGTCCTTTCGCTAGCCTGTGACTGGCCAGCTTTTCTATTTCACTCAAATTCCTAGGTCAGTCCATGGTAATGTGTTTACCTATGTATTTTCCATGACTAAAAAGATTATCTGGAACAAGAGAAATTACACTAAGAGAACAAATTGAGACATGAATGAAAAAAAACTTAAGCTAAAATGAGAATTATCATGCAGGGAAAAAAAATGGAGAAAAGAGGGGAAATGCAAAAGTCACAGTTTTCCCTAGAACTTCGAGCTGAGACCACAAGGATCAGCAAATGTGCTTGTGGAGGGAACCAGCAAAACTTGTTTCAATTATTATTTTGAGGTCCTGTCATCCTGCCTACTTAACCAAAAGTGGAGCAATAAATTGTAATAAACCACACCAAAATACCACTTTTGACTGACACTGAAAAGGTGTTTGATGCAGGACCCTATCTTAGAAGGAGAAAATTCATACTCTCTTACAGAGCTTGCAGATCTGGAAATGCAGGTGATACAACACACTTCTTTGTCATACACTTATGGCTTTCATAAGCAAATTAAAATACGTGTCTATTTCTTCTAAACCTGTTATTCTGCATTCAGTTATGATATGGAGACTATGCTAACACTCTTCACAACCAGCTCCTCATTAATGCAGTTGAGATATCAGACATTTATTGGATGTTTTTTGCCTTCTGTATTTAACAGAAATTCCAGCTCCCCACCTCACTGCCACAGACTGCTACTCCACAACAGAGCCATTTCCAAAATATCAGACTTAAGGAAAGACAGAAATTATTGGGACGGAAATGTGGTCAGTATATCCACTGATAGTATCCATTGCCTTGGCAAAGTTTTCTGGTTTAACAACTGCACTAAGGTTAAAGAAGAAAGTAATGCCTCCTCTGCAGTGGCTGCTGCCATTTTTCTCTGAGAGCTGCCAGGGCACAGTTGAGCCAAGAGCTGCTCCTACAGAAGAGCATAAACCCAGTGGCAGCTGTCACTACTGAAACCCTGTCGTGACACTGAACATTACCAGGGGCTGCAGCCAAATGTACAGACAACACAAGACAAAGTATTACCTACTAACAATCACTGTAAGGATAATTAAACAAAATTTGCAATGCAATATTCGACTTGCCATGTCAGTCCTAACTAATTCATCACCTATTAAATTGGGAAAACAAGTGTAGTAGAGTACCAGGATTTGTGAAACCATTATGGAGAATATAATTCCAAGGAGAAAGCTTACTGTGACTACTGATTCACTGATTCAGGCTTTGGCTAAAGTAGATTAGAAAATCTGAAAGAAAGTAGTATTACTAGGATGAGTCCACTTTTTTGTTGAAATTACTTTGTGACTTAATGGAGGATAATTTTTTTATATTTTCTTTTTGGACCAGATATTCATGTTTAGGACAGCAGAATATTTACACCTGTCTAATTAAAAACAACACATACCTAGTAACTGTGAAGGTTACCAGAGGTACATATTTGCAACCTTTATTAACACAAATAGATTTTGACCAAGCAGTCAATGACTGTATTGAACAGATTCTACATTAATCTCAGTTCTGGTGATTAAGCGTCACTGCTGTGACAGAGTCAGACAAAGCTGGAAAATACTCCTCCAATAATTGCCTACTGCCACCATCAGTTCCTGATCACACCAAGACCAGAAGGACAATTTAGGTTTTATTCTCCTTTTCCACACATCAGAAAGAATGAAAAAATTCTTTGGAAAAGATACTGGCAAGCGTGCTATAATTGAAGCACCAGTGGGAGGCAACTCTGAAGTTGTATGTAAAGTAACACAATACAAATGACTTTAAAAACATCAGGACTATCCAAATAATCTTTGAACATACCACACAATGTAGCAGGTGTGATATGACTCAAATTTGATTACAGTTCATTTACTTAATATATGTCAGAACGCTTGCTGTACTTCTCTTAAAATTGTACCTACAGATAATTCAAAGTAAATATATTATCCTGTGAAGATTCATGTCTAGAAAATCATACGTACATGTATATACACATGCACATATATTTCAGCTGTATTCCCGCTTCTGCATTACAGAGACAATAAAACAGCTTTCTTTTTCAAAGGCTGAGATAAAAATGACACCGAGAACCAAGGCCTGAGGAAATGCAGACTAGCTGAGAATACCACAGCACCCCTCCAAAGCACGTGGAATTCTTGTTCCTTGAACAAGCAAATATGCCAAGTTCAAGATCTTTGTCTGTACTCTCCAGGCTTTCACTAACCTGAGGGTTGAGTGCATCTAGGACTAATTGGAGCACCAAGTTAGGATCACTGCATAAGTGACACTGCAGTTTTGTGATACGCAAGTAAACATATACATATATGTATTTATTTATATATATGACATATAGGTAATTTCAAAACACTAAGATATCTTAAAGTTCAAATATAAAAAAAATATAGGCTATACATAGGAATAAAATTTTAAAAAGGAAAATAAATAATACCAGTAATAAAACAATATTTTAGTTATTAAAATGAACTTATTGTGCTACGTTACTACCACTTACTTGTCACATAGCTAGCAGTCTTCTCCTTAATAAAGCCATTTTTTTTCTTACCTTCAGGGAAAATAATATACAGTAGCCCTTTATTTCTGTTTGCTAGAACTTGGAGGGCATATAAACCACATTCAGGAGGATACCCTAGTTTTATTGTTCTTTGTTCTATGAACTGTGTGTGTCCTCAAAATGTCATCAACGATAAACTGTAAAAGGCATCACATCAAGTCATTAAAAGACACTCCCTAAGGCAAGAGACCACAAACCGAAATTGCCTACTACCTAATTTACACATTTGGCCCACCTAGGTACGGCAACTTCACAGTCTCTTTATTAAATATATATTTCCATACATTACAAGCGTATTTAATTACCGGCCCGTCGAGGACAATGGGGGAGAACGATGTTTATTTAATCATTTGCTCAGTTTTTCCAGCGCTGAGTGATCACCCCTGAACAATGATTGGCGGGCTGCTCCTGACGGAGCCCCCGGGGCCATCCACCTGTCACTTCTGCCAGCAGGGCCCGGTGTGACGGCGCACGCGGCGCGCGTTTGACACTGAGCGACAGTGACCCAGCCTCAGAGCTTACCTGCCGTGGTCACTCCTCCTCCCTTTCCAAGGCATCGCTTGCTGTCTGCTGCAAACTCTATGCTGCGCAAAGCCATTGAGAAAACGAAGTCATTACCTAACTAAGAAACGCTGCACAAAGGACAGCTTCTACACAATAACATAAAAATCTGCTCTTGCTTTCTCTGGAGTAAACTAGAGTAAGATCCATCAGAAACAACAGAGCCACAGAGGGCTGCAAAAACAAAGTTGAGGAGGAAAAAATACAATACTTGAAAGGAAACAATAGCATTGCAAGTCCTCTTTTTTCCTTTTTTCCAAATTCTCACTTTCAAATAAGCTCCATTGCTTTTATTTTTTTAGACCATGTTCATATCTCAAAACCAACCATAAAGAAGAACTTCAGATTACCTAGTCAATTGACCAGTGATCATGGAGCGGATGTGGTTCTCAGTGCTAAGCCAATTTGCTGCACCAAGGCAACAAGACTGAGTTCCAGCTATGGGAATATTACACTGCACTTTTATTCCCTAGCACAATCCCATACAGAAAAGCCAGTGCTGTCTCAGGGCCCAACATAACCTCTGATTCAACGTAAGTAAATCTCTCATTTTGATACTCCAGATGCATACACAAATATTCCACAGAAGGATGTACTTGCTATTGAAAACTCCATCAATTTGAGATCTGATGTTATTTGATAAAGCACTAGTGTTTTCTATTTGAATTTATATTACATTGCTGTGTATCTTTCTGAAGCCTTTGGGCACTAATGACCAAATCATCATGTTGTGAATGTCAACGTTGAAAATTATTTCTATGCTTCCAAAGACAACTGGCCTTCATAAATAATGCTTTTTTTTTTTTTTCCTCCATTGTTTCTTTCACTGCTGTTCTGTTTCTTGGGTTTTTTTTTGGTTTTTTGTTTTTTGGGTTTTTCACAAACAAGTCCATTTCTTGTGTATGGTTAACCAACCCACTACAACTTGGCCAAAAATCCAAAAAGGCAAAGTGTAGATCACAAGACACAGGGATGGCATGTGGAAGGTCATCTCTGCAGAGATTTCAGTAGCAAGATCATCTGCCACTGTAAATTCTCTTTCCTGCCATCAGGGCTAGTAAAATCTGATTATATACATCAGCTGATGTCCTTATCCAAGAAACTTACTTTTTGAGTCCAGTGAAGGGATGAAAAGGAAGACTGTATTTAAATAATTCTTTACAAGAGGATTATCTTTCTCTTTTCTTTCTAACATCTTTTTCTAAGTTCCCAAATACAGGTTTGGGATAATGTTATCAATGTACTAAACCTATGAAAAAGGAGAAATAATCACAGAGTTCTGGCTCTTTTTAAAAACATTCTTCAAATGAAACAGATAAATGGAAAGGGGCAGCCAACCCCAGCACAAAACAAACCATTCAGAAACAGGAGCATTTCTGATAAATTCAGTGCCATTTAATTTGTGTGAACTATCTATTAAACAAAGTACATACGTAGGCACTGAGACCCTAGTGCTGGACACAGTCATAATCCTTATTTTCAAAATATTTCTCTAATCTAAAAAATATTATTATTGTCATTTTACTAGGATAGTAAGATACAAAAAAAGCCCACCCATGCTCACAATTCAAACATGGAACATCCTTCCCCCTTTATTTGAAATTAATATTTAGATCACATATACATGAGCATGTGTAAGTTACACATACTTTTCAATTTGACTGTTTTTCTCTAGCAGGTTTTTTTGACCTTTGGAATTCTCTGCTTGTGGCGTGTAGTTATTTATACAAGTCACACAGTATTATTTAAGGTCTGCACTTGAACAGTTTTCAAGTCCAGAAAGTTTCCTATATGAACGTTCCCTTTAGGGATCATGTCACGTGTATAACATACTTTTTCTTTCCATTGGTATTTTGTGATATTCTTTTTTCATCATTACGTGCAAGTTAAGAGAATAAGGGGAAAGTGTCTGTCAAACTTTCACCTCACAAACCTCCCATAGAGCTACCTATCACACCAGCAACCAGCCAGAAACAGCAAGATATCTGCAGCTTCCAGATAAAGATTAGGTTTAGAAACTCTGTCAGGTCCTGTTTTGCTAGAGGATGATTCTTCAGTAAAATCATCAGAAATAACTTGCTTCAGGGGATAAAATTCCCAGTTTCCTAATTTAACCCTGCAAAAGCAAATGATAAAGATTTTGTTGACTTCAGCGGAGTCAAAGTTTGAGAATACGAAGTGACTTTTGCAAAACCTTCCAAGTGATGTCATCCAAAATGAGAGAAGAGAGATAGCAGTACAAGGCACACTATGTCAGCCCTTCAAAAATACAAAAAGCAGAGCATGGCATGCCTAGAATTGATACAGAACAGAGAAATTTCCTCATGATCAGCATTGCAGAAATTGAAATTGAGCATGCCAATGTGACATTGGAGAAAACACTACTTTTGCCTAAAGCAAAAGAAAAAACTGTTGAAGAACATTTTACTCAGGTGAAAATATGGTTTATGTAATCCTGCCAAGGTCACTAATGCACAGGCTGTTCTACTGCTGAACTGCTGCCACGAAAGTTAAAACTGCCCAAGGGCTTCCGCTAGTTATGCAATTACTAAAAGATTTCAAAGAAATATGGAGGAAAAGATCAGTACAACATGACACTCTGTACTGTTCATTACTTCTGTTCTACAGATTCTTCATCCCCTTTTAGGATATGCACAGCATGTGGTATTGTCCCTGATGCATTTCCATGAATGTGCCCTAATATCCTGGAGGGAAATGAAAGAGTCCTATCATGCTGCTTTTTCATTTAAATTAGAGAAAATTCTGTATCCTGAGTGATCAGAATAGTGTCCTTAATATGTAAAGCAATGAACTGGCTGCCAGTGAAGGCAGGATTCCTGATTTCATGGACCAATGGTCTAATCTACTAAGGCAAATTCTTCTTCCTACATATGACAACTGTGAGCTTTAGCCATAACATCCAAAACAATGAGATCATGAAAATTCATTTTTGAGAGACAGATGGATGATATCCATTATTAATGGAGCCCCAAACAGAACCTTTCCCTAAACAATGCATGTAAAGCCTTTATCAAGATCTGTCAGACAAAAAACTTGACACAATAAAAATTATAATAAAGAATTTCAGTTTTACAAGGATAGATATTACAGGTAAATGCATGTAATATTACAGTCCACTTATTGACAGCGATTCAATGAGTAGTTACCTAGTGGCATTCAATAGATTCAACTAATTAAGCTCCCACAACTGTAATTCTCTTTTTATACATTACATTAAAGAAATGGTGGCGATGGAAGAGAGGTTCTTTCCTTACCATTTCATACTGTCAAAACAAAACCCCAACTAAGCAAACTAAGGATGTGATAAAACCACTCCTCATTAGTGACACCCAAACAAAGCATTTATCTTCCAGAAGCCTAGTAATAACCAGTGGAAAAGAGCAGTGCTGGGAGGAGATGGTTGAAGACCTAAAGCTGGATTATTTCAACATATGGTACCTAATCAGAGGACAACATAAAACTCTTAAAAACAAACAAAACCCAAACACTCTGCCCCTCCAATCAAATTGACTTTGTTCATGGGACTTAGCAGTACTAGATTCCTCCTACCAAGTAAAGGGCTTTCAGCCTGGACATACCAATGTAATTTTTCTAGATGTATTGTATGAAAACTAGTGACTTCTGATCTCTGCCTCATCCTTCTGTAGTCTTAAAATGACAACAACAACCTAACAGATTTATGAGTTCAATCCTCAAACTGAGACAAATGAGAATGATTCTGTCTCTCAGGAAAAAAAAAAAACACAAACAAAGACCAAAAACCAAACACAATCAGTATTCCTGTTTTTCCTCCTTTCTAGAGTCTCTAGACTACATGAAGAGATAAAATATTGACAAGAAAAAGAAACTTTCATAGGATATTCTTATTTCCTTAAGACTGTGGAGATAGTCTTGCTTGTTATAGATGAATGGTCCATTTGTATAGGATTAATTCCTTGCCCAAACATGTACCAAAATCAACATGCCCAGGCCAAGAAGAGACAGTTCTTAGGAAGTCTGGTAACTGATTAAAAAAAAAAAAGTAAGTACATCAGTATTTTGCTATTAAAACAAGTATGACTCTTTTCAAGGCCCAAGGTTAAATGTGAACGTCTCATATGTGGAGTTACATGGATAACTGTTTCATGTCCACACAAGTGCTGTCCTTGTTTTTTGTCTGCCCATTCCCTGCAGTCCCCCAGTATTTCATCCCCTGGTCCATGCACTATTTGTCTGACCTATGATAATCTCACTGATAAATTCCAGTGTGTGTTACCTTAATGTCTTTGAAACACTGACCATTGTCAGTCAAACTTGGATAGTCCTGCATAATTCCAAGTGACAAGTAATCCCATTCTGTAATGACTCTACAAAGATAAAGAACTGGGAATTGGTACTGCTTTTTAAGTAAAAAGGAGGGGAATGGTTTAAAACAACCTTTCTCTCATTCCTTTTTCACAACTAGTTCATCCATGTAATGGCAATTATTACCAAGCTTGCACAAGTGCTACAGCAAAGGTACTTCTCCCTTTCAGAGAATCCTTTTCTTTCTCTTATTCGCTTCTGCTTCCAACATTTTGTTTCAAACCATGAAGTACAGCGATTTGTACTGAGTCAGAGCTGACTTCAAGTTCAGACAAAATTGTCAGGAATAACAAACATTTCCTATGACTAAATCTTGAAAATCCATGTTTGCTCCACTGGCTACAACTGTTCTGCTACTTCTAGCTTCCCTCAGCTCTGGAACAAAGTCTTGCCCTGATTCTGATCTTTCCCTTTCATGTTGCAAAGGGAGCTCAATATCAACTCAGTCTCAACATCTCCTTCCCTGCCTGGCAAAATTTTATTTTCATTTTCCATACATGACAGATTGGAGCCATCTCTGTTCCAGGGTATGATCTGCAGGAAAACAGGTCCAGTAGATCAGCCCCAGACTCAAAATTAAGAGTCATTAATATTTAGTTACAACTGCAGTCAGCAATAATTGGCAAGTTACAATTTGGAAGAACAGTGCAACTAACACATGACTGGAACCACTCAACTAGTATACAAGATTGCTAAAAGCAACGTACCCAGGCACATCAAAATCTGTTCACTTTCAGTTACAACTTTTGAAGTTAATCCCTTGTTTTTCCTTTGTTAGTGACCAACAGCAAAATGTAGCATAATTTGCCTTTCCCTTTTGTAAAAAGACAGAGGTAGGTGGCACTTGGCCAAAATATTTCTGATCTCCTACATGTGCAAGTTGTCCCAGACTCAGCAACCATCTCTCTGCTCTAAAGCTGGGGACTGAGCTGGGCTAACACAACATATGAACACTGGCCAGCTGGCCATGTGCCAAGGATCTCTCCAATTGCTTTGAATTTTAGCTTGTAATTTTTCCCCAGTCCAAACTTAGCACGGCAAAGTAGTTCTTGTTAGAGACTATGAAGAGACCGTAATTCAGATTTCAATAACAAATATTTTTGCCAGAACAGAGTAATTTTAAAAGTATATATAAAATTACCACGTTGGCTATGTGTTTTATTCAGAAGTCAAAACCCTAGATGCATTGAAAAAAGCTTGTACTGTCAGCTTGTTCCTCCTTTCACAGTTACATGCCACCTTAGTCCATGTTATGTCCCCGTTTGTAAGAATTGTCATACAACTGGAGTAGTTCCGCAGAATAAAATGTATGGTGCCAAGAACACAATATCCACACAGGATGTAATTTTGATAGAGCCATTTCAAACTAGATCTAGTCTGCTACCTTACTTTGAATGCCCACAGGTTGCTAGAACACATGAAAGTTTCTCCTGAAACACACATTTTGATTTAATTCCTTCTAAAAGGAGCACAGCTCCCATGCCCCAATATCCCTCTGTAACAGGAGCCAAAGGACAGTAGCAGTATAGTGACAATATTCACTTTTGAAGAACAGCACATTCTGATCTACACTAAAATGCTGAAATAGAGACATCGTTTCCATCCTCTTAAGTTTTTGCCTCAGGTGACAGACTGACTTTCTGTACCTGACTCAGAATAAAATTTAACAGGTAAATTTTCTGAAGACCAGCTTTCTTATTTCTACCAGCATTTACCTGGCAAGAGTGCAGTCAGATGAAAGAAAGGGAAAAAAAAAAAAAAAAAAAAAAAGGTGTGAAATGAACTCATTAAAAATAAAGGGCAATAATGATCTTATAAGAAGTCTTGAGAAGACCAGAAATAAGCAACTACTTCATTGATTTTTAGGACTGAACTCCACTGACTACAGCAAAGATGGAATTTGTTTCACATACATTTAGTAAAGCATGTCATATTCCCAAATATTTTAATTCTGAGCCTGTCCTCCACAGCGACAGTAGAGGACAGCAACCATATCACTTTCTACTGTAGCCTCATGGCTAGCAGATGACCAACACAATCAGATGGATCCTGGCAAATAAAGTCCCTTCCAATAAGTTAAAACTGAAATGAAAAAATAAGATAGTTTCATATCTACAGATGTTGTAGAGTTTAACATTTAGGACCCCTTAAATAATGGTTGTAATACATTTGAGGAAAGGAATTTAAATATAAACAAATAACAATTGTTGTAATCTCAACTGAAAACACTTCACTGGAAAATGCTGTGAACATAAGAACATTCTCAACTCCAGCTGCACTTACAGGGCCTCAAATTCAAAATCTTGGCTACCATTCCACTGTTACTTGGAAGAAGTGCAAAGTGTTAAACATGAGGCCAGGCAGTGGGGCTAACCAAGGCATTGTACTGCTGAAAGTGAAGCAATCCTATTTCCCATGCTTTGCATATTATTACCCTTCCTCTGCAGGTCACCACTCTGTCCACCAGAAATACCTTTGCTCTCATTTTTAATGTGAAAATATTAATTTTATTGCACAGTTTAAAGTATTCTAATTTCTGTATGGTTCTATGCTACAGGACTGCTAAAATTTACTTTAAAATTCAGTTCTAAAACAAAAACAACAAAAAAATATCTAATGGGATCTGGTAAACAATACCAGTAAGTGGTGTGCCTAACGAATCACATGGGAGATGCCACAGGAATTAGCTTGTGTTGAGTTAGTTCATGTCCCCAAAGAGTTGTGTTTGAGCTTTTTGAAGCTGCTCACTCAGAGGGATTATCTCATTCAATCTGCTTTAATCACAACTAAATGCTTTCAATTGGTATATACTGGGACAGAATTAGAGAATCAGAAGCTCCCAAAATCCATGTGATGGGCTTAGGGCAGTGGGATAGAAAAGAAAAAAAGAAACACTGTAGAGGTAAAGAAAAAAAATAAGATCTTTTTTGTTACTCCACAATTGAAGCTTACAAGTTTGATTCACTGTATGGTAACGGAGTTACACCAGAAAAAATCCAAGAAAATGAAGTGGGACAAAAGTAAAGCAACTGATACAGCTTTGGGGGTTGGAATGCAGGATGCTTCATAAATATTCACTGTGAGCATAACAGCCTAATATCATCTTCCTGCTTCAGGAGCCTCATCTCAACATAAAATTACCTAGAAGTCCGTTAGCGAACATAGATGTAATTGTGATTATATGTATAACAAGGAAACATTACCATTATCAAATTTACTATATAAAAAAGGTTTAGTGGGAACACAATGGAAATTGCAGTGCAGTATTTTCCTAGAAATCCTGCTGGGCAATGACAGTAACAGTTCTACCAGGATATTAAAAGACTGAATTGTACACATGGATTTCAGAGTGAAGGCACAGATGGGCTACAGTCACATATTCTGCCTATGCTACCTTAGTGTATGCACACCATTGAGTTGTCAATTTTTTCCCAGTTGAGGGGCTCACCAATTTGATTGCTTGCTTATTGCTGTCAATAGATTCATACTTTACTCATGATTTAGAGCTATCAAATAATTTTATGCTGACATCAGTTGCCTCCCTGACAGCTCTAAAACACAGAATAACAAGGCAGTTGGTGTCAGCACTCTTAAATCAAGCCCAAGGGCCCCCATGGCACCATACTATGGCAGCTTGTTACCGCTAAGCAAATGTCAGTCCAGTCAACGTGTGTAGGAGGTTGTCAACTCCCTGGTTGCATCTGCCCTAATAACTAGTTGCCTATAAGGTGAAATTCATAAAGCTACCGCCATACTGCCTAAAACCTAAGGTGACAGAGGCTATAACAGATAACAAGGCTTTCCAAGTTCAAGGAATGGTTGCCAGTCTCTGAAACTGGGCTCTATAGCTCTGCCTTAGAGAGGCTATTACCCTGCTGCTGCTTTTGCTAGGAAGCAGAGTACACACAGCCATTAACATGGAGAGATATGCTGTGTTTTAATCCTCACTTTCTATATTCCAATATTAACAGCATGCCGCTTTTATCGGTGCAATCTAGCCAGGGGCGTAGCTCAGAATTTGCAAAGTATACACACACATTGGCCTCCCTGTTGGTCCCCTGCCCTCACCACTCCCATAATCTCCCAAGGTAGACATACCATTATACATAGCCCCATCACTAGCACAGCAGGTGCTATTATACAGGGGATCTAGCAGCATGTTCATAAAAGGCCTGGCAAAGAACAAAAAACCCATTGCCCTCCATGAAATTAAAATTGTATGCTGTGGCGTACACAGCACATGCCTGCTTCCACTTGAATAACTTCTGAAACATCTCGCAACACAAAACAAATCAGAAAATCTAACAAAGGAAAAAGGAGGCAGATTTGAGTTCTGTCATACTAAGAAAAATTTTGTTTTCCAATATTTTAGTACACCTTAAGACTCTCAGAATTACAATGCACATTTATTTTTATTTAGTTTGAAAAAAGGGTTATATCTGCAGCAGAAGGCAAGATTTTCTCTATAGTTAAGTGAATGAAAATATGTATTGCAACCCCATTTTAAGTACAAACAGTAACACTTCAAGATTAAGTCCCAAGGTTATACAAAACAAGACAACAAATAGAGAGCAGTGTCTTTTCTAATAGAAATGTACAATTTGGTATTTGTAATTCATTCACCTCCTTTCACATAGTTTGTTTACATGCAATACTCACTATAATGAATTTATGGATATCTACCATAGTACTTTACACCAATCAAAACTGTTTGGGTTTAGGAGATCACCTCCTAAAAATGAAAGAGACCACAAAAGCAGCCTTTATTTCCCAACTAAGGAAAGAGAACACCAAGACAGGCAGAGCACTGACCCTGAAATTACAGAACTATTCCCGTTTTTCCAAGGTTCCCCCCAGGATATGCTGCAGCTCACTATTAGAATTAATCCAATAATACTCCTTGGGCAATGGAGAACCTGCAAGCTGCACCCTTCAACAGTGAATTTCACAAATACACAAGCAACTCCAGTTTAAGCATCCCCACGTATGAGTCCAGTGATGATGGGCTGCTAAGGAGGAGAGGGATCAAAGTGAAAATGCTTTCAAGGCAAAATGCACAGGGGTTTGAAGAGGCAATTAATCTTTGCAGACACACAGAGAAGAGGAGGAAGATGCCTGTCACCTCAGTGAGACTGGAGACAATACAGCACTCTCTGTATTACATTTTTATTTTGAATAAAGGAAAAGAAATCTGGCCTTTAGTACTAGGCAAGCTAGAGAGAGAAAGAAATGGAAGGAGGTTTAAAACTACAAATGGCACAAATATTTGTCACTTTGTATTGTGTTTCTATAAACATTCTTTATATGTGCAAGCGTTTTTTCCATCATGTATCAGAATTTACAAAATTATTAGTGGGTGCCATTCTCATGCGCAGTCCTAAGATTTTGTCCTTTTTACAATATCTTGAGAAAAATCTCACACATCTTGAGTGACCAAAAAAGCTGAAATTGGACCTTATCAATTAGGAGAGAGAGAAAAAAAGGTGACATTCAAATAAGAAGGTTTAATGTTTCTTGTATTTCATCCTTGGTTTCCACTATCTTGATCTTATTCCCCTCATTTTCTTCCTTTCTCCCAAGATGAAAATTTCTCTGAGTTTTGTTTTGACTCCTCAAGCAAAAAACTATTTTTTCACAGCTTAAATGGCAGTGACATGCCTTTCCTGTTTGTACTGGACAAATATGGAGGATGTATTGATCGTACAAATTAGGAGAATATTGCTGTAAGTAATCTTGGCTCTTTAGAGGCCAGAATTAAAATACCACTTTTCTCCATCAGAGCATGTCTAATTACAAATAACTCCACAAAAGCAGCTGAAGAATGCTTTGGTTCATCTGTAACATGCTTTTCTACAAAGCTGTCTTTAGGCTCCAATACTCTCAATGCATTACCTTTTACAAGAAGGAAAAAGAGAAATCCAATTATAAAAAATAAAAACGTAATTGCTTTCTATTCGAGAAAGAGAAGCATGAGAGTTTATTTTTACAAGTAGTCTGAAGTGCTGCATAAGTAACTACTGCAATTTGTGTCTCTCCAGGGGCAAATGCATGGGAATCCAACATCAGCACTGAAATAAGAGGGAAGAAGGCAAGAGAAAGACAGAGACAGAGCGAGAAGCAGTGTCCCAGAGCAATTCTGTTCCTCTACCATCTGTCACAATCACTGCCAGTCCCAAAAGACCTGGTTTAGAAAGGCCACTACAACTAATGAGCACTGGAGAAAGGTGGAATCCTGAATCAAGCTACATATAAACATCAAAAAGCCAAATAAACCAGGCAAAGCTCTTAATAAACCCTCAATACAGCGTGACAAAGGTCCAACACTATTGGTCCCAGCGGTGGCTTGTTGGAGGTCATACTGAATCCTTAAGAGATGCACAGGTAGTTAAGGAGATAGGTTCTCAATACTGGGGTTTGATTAGCCTTACTTTTTTTTATTTTACACTTTGTTTTGTTGCTGATTGAAGTATGCTATACCCTGTATCACTGAAAAAAAAAAAAATAAATCACAGCATACAGCAACAGAGATCATACATTTCTATTGCCTGCAATAATAATTTATCTAGTTGGTATTTTAAGATGTCTTTTTAAATCAGAAATTTTAGCACTTCTGACTTCACAACACAAAATTACAGATTTCTTTTCTTTACCTGCTTGTAAGAAGAAAAATGACAAGTATCAGATAGCTGGTGTGCTCTCTTTTTGAGATTTGTTAAAGAAAAAATGAAATGCTATTTTGGGACCACTGTCAAAAGGTTATGGAAATTAGCATCATAATCAAAACATAACATGATGCTTGAATCTTAATACAGGCATACTTAGTTCAGCTGTAAATATGGAAAAGAAATCTTGCCTAAGACCTCTGTCTTTTCTTTCAGGAACTGCATTGCTTTCTGTGATGATGGACATCTCTAACTATGAAAACATGATCTAAAGTCCACTAAATGTCACAGAAAGACTTGAACTGACTTTGTCCCAGCCAGGGATGATGGCATTGTTATCCTAGATGCCTAGATTAGAAAGAACTTCAAGTGAATGACTTTTTTATCTCAAAAACTGCAATTCAGGCTTGTTGTCCTGGTGTGCTTGTCTACAACTTTGAGATTAAATTATTGCAACACACTCCTGAGAAAATGTATTTACCTCATTCAGACCTTCCTACCAGTGAGAGGCTTTCAAAAATTGCCACAGCCAACAAGGTTCCAAGAAGGACACTTCAACTTTCTGAAAAGAAAACATCATCGCACCAGAAAAGCCCTGCATTCCAGTCAGAGTAAGAATTTGGATATAGGCAGATACCTTTGGGACTTCTATACTGGAATCAAATGCACATGAAAAGTCACTAAGATACCGATGTGGTGGACCACAGCTTGAAGTCAATAGACGGTCAGGAGAAAATTAAAGATGCAAAAGAAACGGAAAGGAAAAAGGAGATCTTGCATTTTAAATACCAACAGAAGGCTCAAGCCAATTTAATTTCATAGCTGTATCTTTCTCTGCTTATAGTTCCATATGACTGTATAATGTCTAAGGAAATTATATGGCAGTTGCTCTCTTATAAAGCATTTGTTCCTTAATGCGCCTCCTCCTCCTCAAGTCTTCCTTAATGTGCCTCCTCCCATCTTTCTCCAAGCCAGTGACACAGACACAGCAATGCCATTCTGACTAGCACTGCTGTAAGCTCGGGGTCAAAACAGAAGTGTGCTTCATGGGCTGTGGGGAAACCCTGCAGAAATGCCAGAATTCAGCCAGCTTCTGACAGCTGAACAAGTGAGCAACTCAAAAGGAACAGTGTGTATGAGCCACAGAAACAGGGGCAGGAGGAGACAAAGGCTGGCTGTGTGAGAACAGCCACCTTCCCTTTTCCATCCCGCTCTTCCCAAGGTCTGTAAAACTAAAAAAAAATCCACCTATGAAAGGCTTTGGCAAACTGAAATTGTGACTTCAATAATGTAGTGCTTCCCACAAGAATTTTAGTTGCAAGCCAGCAGATCAGTAAATTTCACACATAGCAAATAACTAGACTTATAAATATCATATATACCATGTATATGTGTAGGCATATATACATGTTTACATGTATATNGTAATAATAATAATAGAAATTGAATTAATTTTAAGGACCTGGAAAATTCTGCCCTCTAAAAAATGATCCCACGTCCCATACATTGGACTCTAAGAATTTCTTACTGATTGTCTTTAATTCACCTTTTATTGCAAGTAATCTCTAAATCTCTAATACCTCCCTTGCTTCAATAAAGAGATGTATTTTGTAAAACACATCAGTTTTAAAGAACCACTCCACTTCTACTCTTTACATTTTCCACTGAATTTTAATGCCTGAATAAGAAACTATGACTTTATCTTAACACAGGGTATGGCTTAGACATACACAGAGCAGCTTCTCCCTTCTCTCTGTCCCAGTTTTCTATCCCCAAAAGCTTACTGCTTAAATGTCATAACCCTAAAGATTATTGTGAGATGAAATGCTCCATATCCTGTGACAGATTCACATGTCTGGAGAGACCTCAGATAAACATGTAGATTTAAAATCAGAATTAAGTTCTGACATAGTTACAAAGCATAAAGGCAGTAGGAGACAAACTTATGCCTCAACTCCTTAAAAAAGGCATAAATAAAAAATATGTCTATCCTTACCGATGTGTCTTCAATCACGGGTTCCAAAATAAAATATATAAAATAAGCATGCAAGTAGATTCAGATCTGTATGTTGTCCAATCAAAGGTCAATAAATTCACTCAAAAAACTCCTTGGCAACTAAGTGAATGCACCCCAGGGAATAAACTCACTAAGTAGTCTGACCTATGATGTGGCCATTTTACTGTAAAAGCTTGAGCAATTTCTTTACCTGTACACTTGTTTTTGCAGTTCTGTGATGATTCAGTACATGATTCCTGGCCTCTGCAATTTACTTGGCCAGACAGCAATTGGTATGTCAGCATGTTTTAGTACCCAAATAGAACCGGCCATCTCAGACTGCCACCATAATGCAATGTGCCAAAAGCATCTCAGCAGAAGCAACACCTATCCTATGCTTGCATAGATCTGAACATTTAAAATTACTTGTGAAGCATGCTCCTTCTTATAATTTAATGAATAACCATAATAATACCATGATACCACTACCTTAGTAATAAATATCTTTTTAAGTACAGTAATAATCACAAGAATATGAACACTAATATTGCTTAAAAGTCAAATTCTTTGTCCACAAAAGAGACATAACACACGTGGCAAATGTGTTGTCTTTCCCTAACTTAGAAAAGATTACTTTGTTATCTTTAGAAGCAGCTTAAAACACATAATGATTGCTTCCCTTAACACTACATTGCTCTCTTTTGAACCTCAGCAAGCATTTTGGCCAGCTAACACACNGCACACTTAAAAGCATTTTTAACACAGAAAATATTACTGTTGTTTTCGTTGTTATAATATTAATATGTTTATTAAGTAAAATATTTTGAAATTATTATTATTATATTTATGCTTAATAGTATTATGGAATCATAGAATATGCTGAGTTGGAANGCTTAGACATACACAGAGCAGCTTCTCCCTTCTCTCTGTCCCAGTTTTCTATCCCCAAAAGCTTACTGCTTAAATGTCATAACCCTAAAGATTATTGTGAGATGAAATGCTCCATATCCTGTGACAGATTCACATGTCTGGAGAGACCTCAGATAAACATGTAGATTTAAAATCAGAATTAAGTTCTGACATAGTTACAAAGCATAAAGGCAGTAGGAGACAAACTTATGCCTCAACTCCTTAAAAAAGGCATAAATAAAAAATATGTCTATCCTTACCGATGTGTCTTCAATCACGGGTTCCAAAATAAAATATATAAAATAAGCATGCAAGTAGATTCAGATCTGTATGTTGTCCAATCAAAGGTCAATAAATTCACTCAAAAAACTCCTTGGCAACTAAGTGAATGCACCCCAGGGAATAAACTCACTAAGTAGTCTGACCTATGATGTGGCCATTTTACTGTAAAAGCTTGAGCAATTTCTTTACCTGTACACTTGTTTTTGCAGTTCTGTGATGATTCAGTACATGATTCCTGGCCTCTGCAATTTACTTGGCCAGACAGCAATTGGTATGTCAGCATGTTTTAGTACCCAAATAGAACCGGCCATCTCAGACTGCCACCATAATGCAATGTGCCAAAAGCATCTCAGCAGAAGCAACACCTATCCTATGCTTGCATAGATCTGAACATTTAAAATTACTTGTGAAGCATGCTCCTTCTTATAATTTAATGAATAACCATAATAATACCATGATACCACTACCTTAGTAATAAATATCTTTTTAAGTACAGTAATAATCACAAGAATATGAACACTAATATTGCTTAAAAGTCAAATTCTTTGTCCACAAAAGAGACATAACACACGTGGCAAATGTGTTGTCTTTCCCTAACTTAGAAAAGATTACTTTGTTATCTTTAGAAGCAGCTTAAAACACATAATGATTGCTTCCCTTAACACTACATTGCTCTCTTTTGAACCTCAGCAAGCATTTTGGCCAGCTAACACATATAAATTCACAGTGCCATTTAAAGAAACCTCCTATTATTCCATTGAGCTCTATACACAGAAATTGTAGACTGTTATTTAAATAGAAGAGTACTTCCCAGTGGACTGAAATGAAGATCTGCTCTTGTCCAGTAATAAGTAGTTGTGGAGGTAGGTATTTTATCCTACATTGCTCACTTTTTCAACTTAACAAATTTTCCAACTCTCTAAATAGGACTATCATCCAAACAGAAGAAAAGTTCTTTCTTTCCTATTTGTTTGATGGGCAAATGATGGGATGTACTACTTGTGAAGAAATACTACAGCGAGTTTGAGATAGTGTCAAACCATCAGTCACAAACAAACTCCTTCTTCGGGGACAGTATTTTATAATACTTCCTGTTAAAGAAAAGCATTTTCCATACTGGCTGATATACTTAGAATTAGTCTGTTTCAACACAGACTTATGTCTATGTGCAATATTTTCTGTCAAGGGAAATCATTATTTTATATACAACCGAGTTCTGGGTATTAGTCTTTGTTTCCTAGTATGAAATTAAAATCTGCAGGTCTTTCCACTGTGATTGCCTAGCAGTAATTGCTTACTCAAGGAGTAGGCAATTCTTCATAATAGAAAATATGGTGTCTAAACAAAACATGGTGATTTATTTACAAAAGCAGCTTTTCTATTCCTGCTCAAGCTGCATTAGATCCACTACCTAGCACCTTAATGATCAATTGTACTTCTTCCTTTGCAACTCATCCGCCAGCACCACCTCAGAGATGTCATATACATCATAACTTCTGAATTTCTGGCTGAGAATGCTTGGATGAGCTCTCCTATCAAACTGGCCTGTGCTGCTCTTGCTGCCTTTTTTTTTTTTCTGGCAACCTGCTGAGACATGGGCAAGCACTTCATCATTATAAACAGTGAAGTATTTCACTACAGCTTTCCTATCCAGCAGGCAGAAAACCTAGGAGGAAGGCACAGAGTAGCCTGTAGTGCTGCACAGCCCCACCACCCTGCTGCCTAAGTCTTCTCTTTACCGTCAGCTGACACAAGTCATAACTGGCTAATGAAGTTTCATGAGCTAAAGCTCCACTGACATTCTCTCTCATTGCATATAAAGGCATATTTTGAAAGTTCAGCATCCAAAAGAAGCTTGTAAAATCTAAAAAGGCACCTGTTTTATTTTTGTCTAAGCTGAGTTTTCATCTAAAAGAGTTTATGCAGTAAAACCGCCTAATCCTGCCCTTATAATACACACCACCTGCACATACACTGAGAAACCATGTCCATTTTCCAGATATAGTTTAGGTGGTCAAATATTATAGCTAAGCTTTCTATGAACTTTATCTTCTTTCAGCTAAGGGTTGCCAGAGTTTTTTATACCTTTCTTTCACCCTGCTGTTTCTCCTTGCCAGTAAGGCCTTTTTAAAATGCCCTGGTTGCATATAACAGAAGGAACAGAACCCTGTAACACAACCCGTCACTTGGATGTGCCAAAAGTTGGATTTTTTTTCTTCCATTTCCTTTATCAATTTAAGCACACACTGTACTTCATAGAAGTGTTTCCTTGGGCCCATTAGACAAATTTGATATTTTGCTATCTTGCCCTACTCTTGACAAGAGAAAAGACTTCAAAGAAACTATTTCATAGCAGTTTGACATTTTTCAAATGCACTCATGAATAATTTATAATTAGAGCATATTTTATATTTACTGGTTTAGGTACTGTTGTATTAAAATATATTTAACATATGTATGAATTCCATTAGGTTGCATCATGGGACCTAATTTCTTTAGCTAGAAAACATGAAATGATAACATCAATACACTGACTACAAACAGTGAATGAGGTAATTATGAGAGTTTACTGGAACTTTCCAAAAGTAACTCAGCCAAGATTTCCAAAAGATTTGAAGGCCTCTTCATGTGCTCAGCAAATTTAGGGCAGAGAAAGAGACCACATGGGGAGCTATGTAAGGCAACTGAAATCTGATGGGCTTAGCAGCTGTGAAACTCAAATTCTATTGTTATTATTTCCTTGGCACCAGAGAGGAGTTTACTACTATGAAGAAAAAGTTGACTATTCTTGGAATCTTAAGTCTGAGTGGTGAAAAAAAATTTCTTAAATGCTTCAAACAGACTACATTGATTCTGATTTGGATGATTTTTCCTATGTAGGTGTAGTTCACACTATCTGGCTTCATTAGCACTACCACCACCGCATTCCCCTGAATTTATTTGTAGTAATTTAGGAGAGATGCTGAGTCTAGGTAACAGTTGAATCACAGCAACTTAAAGTACTGCTGATCTGCTGACAATTTTTAACTATGTCCCCTGTCATTCTGCCACATACACACCAGAAAACATGCTTCTCTCTTGCTTCTTACAACTTTCCAAGCCTTTTCTCCAGGCTCTAATTTGATATGGATACATAAAAAGCAGCACAGAAAGAGGAACAGAGGCAAGAGTAGGAAAACCCAACAAATGAAGCATTGACATTTACTGAAATGGAAAAAAAGACAGGGAAGGTGTATGAAAGCTAAAGGTACCCTAAGGTACTTTGGCACCCGTTTCTCCCTATTGAACGGGCTTTACAAACCTAAGTCCCAGTGGTCAGATGTTCAAGGTCAGGATCTAGGCTAGAGATACACAACACAGGCATTGCAAGCACAAGTAGGAAGCTTGGAGCATTTCATATTAGGAGCACTAGAAAGTCAGTGAATGTACTGGAAAAGAAGGTTAGCATGGTAAAATGAGAGTTGTCTTTTCTGAGAGCCTGGAAGAGAAAATATGAGCTTTCAGTCTGGGAGAAGAACATCAGCAACCGGGATATGACTTAACTTGTGAATTTATTCTCTTTATTCTAGTAGGTGTATTTTACTTTCAGTTCCTCCAGGCTAATTACTCTCTCATTTTTGGCATAATACACTATTAACAGTTAAAGACAGTTATCAGTTCCCTCTTAGTTATCACTTCATCAAACTTTGCAAATTTAACACAATCATTCTTAATAAATTAGACCCTTTGGCCCTTTAATTTCTGATATTCTTAGCTGAGCTCTCTTCAATGCCAGTAACTTTCTGAAATTAAACAAAGTTTTCCCTCAATAGTCTCTCTAAAGCCAAAATTTTCTCTGGATTATTGTGAAATGTTTCCTGTACATCTGTAACCAAAAAAAACCCCATCAGGCTTCTACATTAGCTTTAACGTGAATACTCTGCAGTCCTTTCTCATGTTTACAATACCAAAATAAAACTTAAGCTGAACTAAAAGCTGCATATAAAATAACCAACAAAAGTTCCATACTTATATGTACATCTCTACCTGACTTTGTCAGTGCAGAAGACAATACATTGACTTGTAATTAATATTTCTTCAAATTCAACTTGAGAGCTGGAGGTTATCCTTGTATTTTTGTTTCTCTTATCTCATCTCACCATTCATAACTAGAGCTTTCCTAAAACAGTTGAGATTCCCTGGTACAGCTGTGTGATTTCCATTCCGACCAAAGGGACTGCAACAAAATAATTAATGATGCTAAGCTTCCCATTTTGGCCATCTAAACATAGGGGTCCAAACACAAGTGGCAGCACATGAGGTTGGTGCCTAAACTCTAATTACAAGGCAGTGAAAAGGTGATCAATAAAATCTCTGTCATCAGGAGAATAACAGGACAGACCTGGGAGCTTTCTGAGCCCTTTAACTGTCTTGACAAGGTCTACCTTGTTAAAATGGGCCCATAGACACCCAGCTCACCCATGGCCACCTACAGTTAGATACTGGAATGTACGTCCATCCTAAAGCAACAGTGGGACTCAGTTCCTTGGTTATCCGAGGCATTTCTAGAGGCCAAGGCTGGCTGAAAAAAGAGGATCTTGACTGACACTTGTGCCACTAGAGCAGCAACTGGAGAACACCACGCTGGAACATTTCAAATATCAGTAGATGCCTATGTTTAGCTAACTGAAAACCACCCTACCTGCCTTTTTAGAGATAGAGAAATGCACTATGATGCATCACTATAGCAGGAAGCTATGGATATAGTCACAGAACTCATTACACATTCATCTACTTCCAGGATGCCAAACCACAGAGATGTCAGACATCTAAAAACTCTCAGAAAGACCAACTATTCACATCTGTCTTGATGTTTATAGGGATTTTTGAGATACAGCAATTGCCTTTTTTTTTTTTTTTTTTAACCCCTTTCTTTTTTTAAAGCAACTTATAAATTAAATCATTTTACAGAACTGGTTTACTGCAGTGACCACTAAACAAATATTGTGGTGCTACAAAAACCAGGGTCCTGAATTGATGGGGTGAGAAGTCTCAGTAACCATTCTCACCACAGAGGCTGGTATGGCAGGGATTCATGATGAGGATTAAAATGCCAAGCTCAGCTGGAGCTGGTGGGAGTTTTCTGCTTTCTTTCAGTGGAATCAGGGTCTGACCATATTTTATTTTTTTTTTTTTT
>VXBX01001802.1:1490866-1505965 GCA_013400415.1 Scytalopus superciliaris
AAAAAAAAGGATAATTAATTATCCCAGTGAGTCGGCACAGATGAATAGATGTAAACAAGGATGAAAGTGGATTTCAAATAGCATAGAAACTGAACACAGTAAGTGCCATCTTATAAGTAACATTCCCCAGCTATAACTCACCATCTCCCCAATTTCTTACACTGACCTCCCAGTCAACTTCCCCCTAACATGAGGCAACACCTGATGGCACACAAATGGGGAGAAACAGAATTGCAAATGTCTGGAAAGGAGTACTCAGAATATACAGATACCATAATAATGATGTAGTTTGACTTCATGCTAATAAATTGCTACAATCAGAACACACCAACAGCATAGTTTAGTTTTATTTGCATAAGTGTGTGCTAAGCAAAAATGCCAAGTAATGAATGTTAGCAGTCTTCATAGGAGAATCTAACCCTTGAAGCCATTGACCATGAGTTCCCTAACTACACTGTTTCTGAAGTCTGTTCCAGCTAAAAGAGGTTGACAGATCCAATTAAAAACAAAGGAAAACCTGACAAACAAATTCCTCATTATTGTTTCTGTTGCAGCAGTACCCAAGGGTTTCAAGGGTCTAACTCCAGCACTATACAACCAGCTACAAGCCAGAATAGGCAGTCATATAAAAGGACAAACTACAGAAAATAAAAATATATTTTAATGTAATAAATAGACTGTTGCATTTTTGCACTTGAACCTGACTGCTGTCTCACAGATGTCTCACTACTACTCCACTTTCCTTTCTTTGGATTATCACTTCATAGAAAAATTGAACAGGTTCCCTCTCCCCCCACTCAACCCCAAACACATAGCAGAAAAATACCAGATAATTTCCAATGCAATTAAACTATCTAAAATGCAGCAAGATCTTTTATGCCATGCTCTTGTCCCTGTTATTTCTCCTTCCAGTGGATTTGCACACAAAGGTTATCCCAAGAGGACTCGAGAAGCCTCTGCACAGTCTGCATCACCACCACCGAGGCAACCCTGCTGCTCCCTCCCTTAGTCTGGGAGAATGGTTTGGTGTTTCTCCCAAGTTTATTTGGGAATACAAAGCATAATTAACAAGGTTTTGTTGTTTTGGTTTTTACCCCAAATACTGTTTGCATAAATGACTTTTTTCTATCAACAAGCAAGCTTTAATTAAACATGGTTGCCCTGAAAAAAAAAAAAAAAAAAAAGAATTTTCCTCACCAAAAATCATTATGAACTAGGTTTGTAAGATGGTTTTGGGGTTTTGCTGTGTTGTTTTCCCAGAGAAAAACTCATAAGATACCTTCTCACCTTCTGGGAATATTTAAATCATTATTCAGTGCTTTACCTTGAAACAACAAGATGCTTAACAATGTAGTTTGAAAAATAAATCCACTTCTAAGTTGGTAAATCCAAACAATACTAAAAGTCCATCTTTCTGCAAAGTACTTTCCTTTATGCTTCAAACAGAATATCTCTCTTGGAGTCACACTGGAGCCCTATGTGGTTCAAGACAGTTATAACCTGCATGATTTCTAGTGGTTCAGGAGGATGCTGAACATCAGGGATCCCAGGCAACTACTCAAGTTCTGCCACAAAACACAACTGGCACTTTCATCCTTTGTCTTGCTATCACAGTTTGTAGACCTGAGATCTTATTTACAAGCTGAAAAAGTTGATGCGGTTATGTTTACAATGTGCTTTGAAATACTCAGACAAAAACTGTTATACAAGAACAAAAATTTCATATTATTCAACTGGTTATGTCCTCTGCACCCAAGCAAAATGAAGCAGGTGACTTATACCTTGTAAGGAACCTTTTAAATAGCTTTGCATGCTTATGTGCCTAGAATTAGACATCAATGGAGCAGGGTAAAATAGAGCATTTAGATCATTCCTGGGGCCTTAACTTATTTTCATCTTGCTATTTTGTTTCCATATCAAGTTTTAATGAGAATGAAGTACATGGATTTAACCATCTGATTGACATTGTATAATGTAAAACATTTTGTTCTAAAAGAAAATACATTTCTGTCCAGATGTCTGAAGTAATATTTAAAAAATCTGAAACATATTTTTAATAACTTTTATAGAAAAATGGTGATGAGAAAAATCAATTGTGACTCTTTATTAAGCTATTTCTACAGACAAGTTGGTGATTTTTCTTATTTCTTCCAAGATTGCTTCCTTTCTAACTTAGGCACTTTGCCCACTGCAACATGAAGGTTCTCAAAATTCCAGTGATAGATGAAGATAACAGACATACTGATTTTGGAGCAATTCAGCCCTGCTTTTCATGCAGAGATTCAGCAATAACCTTTTCCCAAGTATTTTAATTTAATATTGAAACATACACACATACTACCTGTGTGAATTCTGGGTATTAAATTTAATGCTTTAGGACTAAGACAAAAGAAAAAAAAAGATCTGTATTATCTGAATATCAAAGACTAAAACCTCCTTCCCCAAACTCCAGTGAATGCCATCATTCTTTGCAAGCTCCAGTGCACTATTGTACTTGAAATCAGCCAAAGATTAGAAGATAGCAATATTAGACCGTACAGACTTATACAAATAAAAGCAAATTTCCATTGACTGTGGGAATGGGAGTGATTTTTACATATGGAAACAAGTCTGAAGAAATCATTACTATTTTAGAGAAGCTGAAATAAGATACCTTCAAATGAAAAGGATGAAAAAGAAAATATTTCTTCTAAAATACCCAGATCACACAAAACAGCTTTTGCTCCATATTGCAATGGATTCTATCTATTTTTATCTAGGTGGATAAAAAATTGAAGTAAGAATGCATTATATTGTGTAATTTAGGAACTCTGCTGGAAGCCGTAAAGTAACTAGGTACAAAACAGCCACTACTTAATAAATTTCAATTTTAATTCTAATTGGGAAGAAAAGTATGATACCAGGGTAGCTAATACTGAAACAATTGGTTAAAATTATGGCTGGTTGTAAAACACAATTAAATGCACACCCCCACAGAAGTCCCTGTTAAGCTAGAAAAAAATACCCAGGGGTATATAATAAAAAAAAAAAACCCTTTCCCCCCCCATCAGTTTTGTTTTAAAAATCAGTTACAATAAAACCTTAATATAATTTACTGAACTAGAGACAAGTGTATCTAAGTTTCTGTATTTAAAGAGCCCTACTGCTTTAGAGTATATTGGGAAATCACATATTTCTTTTGAAACATACCACTCCAATTTCATGGCAATTAAGGAAATGCGCTCTTTTCAACACACAGCATACAAATTTGGTCAGTCCAAAGGACAAGTCTTCAAACTCTCAATATTTGATTTACAGGCAATATTAATCACAACCTTATGTGATGAGAAGAGATAAATTTTCTAATACAAATAAAGTGAAAACATTTTTTCCAATCTAAGAGCCATAAAACACTTATTAAAGATAAAAACAGGTTATTTGGCTATATTGGACTCTGCAAGATGCAGTAGGTGCAACAGAATGAAATAGAAATTTCAGTGATAGAAAATCATCCTATTTCTCTCTTGATAGTATAATAACCTTTTAAATCATGTTTGACATTTGTAAGCTGAGTGAGCTGGCAGCCCTGTAAAAATCTATGTGGTAATACATGTAGGAAACCCTTTCTGGAGCAGTAATCTCATTGCTTTGTCTAATGGTTCTCACTTCATGTGGCCTACTTGTCCCCAAGAGACTTATTTGACTCTGCCTTTCCTGAGCCACTGGTTGCTAATGTTCCTTATTACGAAGAAAGCAGGAAAGTGCCCGAAGGCAAGGGCTACTCTGCTAGTGGTACAACCACCAGCAACCTTCTGCTGAGGCCCTTTTCTAAAAAAAACCCCAAGACCATAAAATATGCACATGTGTTATAAAGGGGTTGCTTTGTGTCTTGAGAAAAAAAAAGGAAAAGAAAAAAGCCCCAGTATGACAGTGCTCTTTACACTGCTCCAATTGCTAATCTGACAAGCTCCATCTGGTAGGCAGACCTTTCATCTTTTCATCACTCTAAATCTCTGAAGGAAAGTGGACACTAGTGGCATATGTGCCTTGTTGGTTCCTGTGCTTAATGAGGTACACAATTTATGGGTCTAACTGGAGAAACATTATTTAAACTTGGATAAAGAAGGAGTGTGAGGGCATATTTTCCCCCTTATTCAGCAATCACTCACCTGGACAAATATTGTATTATAAGCAAGACCAAACTATATTATAAAACTTCATTTAATTCATACATATATACTCGAATTATCTAAGGAGATTAAAGTGGATTTACCTAAAGGTTTTCTTGGCAGTGACCCAACTACCTGACACAATTGACCATTTCATACATTTATTAATTGTTCTGTGCTGTAAACTGTGGAGACTTTTTTTTTTTTTTAACTTAAGCTTGAGGTCTCATATTGAATGACATCACAAGAAGGTTGCAAGATACACTGCTGTAAAATCTGCGATGTACTCTCAATTAGATGGTTATATCATTACCTACCTAGACAGCATTTCAGTGCAATTCAATTAAGATTATCTTCATTTGGGTCAAGAGTTAAACATATCTATTACAGCTTGACTCGTATTCTGCAGATACCTTGTGGTATCTTTCCGATTTGGTCTTTTGATATCTAAAACAAATTTCTTTCAGACCATCAACATTTCTTTTTTGCATGTGTCAATATCAAGATACCCTATGATTTTATGAAAGTCAATTGTCTATATACAATTGTTAACACACCTGGTTGAACATTTCCTCTATGCTAGTCCTACACTTGACAGATGTTTGAGTGAAAAGCATACCTGAATGCTTTTGACCATCCACACTTATTTCCAAAATATTTCATGTATTTTAAGAGCTAAAATGACCCTTCTGAAACTACTCATTTTTAACTGGTATAAAAGACAGTATCAAAAGACCCTTATTCTCTGAAAACACCATACACCTTAATCTCCAGCAAGTTTGAATTATTGTTTCCCTTCTAGCACAGAAAGGCTTTTAAAAATTGCAGCTACTCAACACTGAGATCCTGCTACAGTCCTGCTATGTGAGTTGGATGTGGGAATAACCTGGTGGCCACACCACTTCTCCAATAAGCCTGAGAGAAGACTTCCTTTCAGTTCTAATAAACTGATGAGTTTTTAACTTCAAGAATATTTCTCACTGCAGTAACACTCATTGCATGACTTGTCCTTCCATGAAACCTCCCCTCCATCCCCTCTCATCATGTCTGTAACATTCATTGTCACTTTTAGACAGTAAATATCATAAAATTAATATTCTCAATTGCAAAGACAGTATTGATATTTTCTCCACTACTAATCAGCAATGTCCACTGCACATACTCTTGGGGGAACTTCAGCAGGATCCCAAGCCCTGTGCAATCAGCAGATGGACTGCAATGGATCACTCCCTAAAAATGAAACAATCATACTGTAGAGCAGTTCCTACAGTTCTCACAACAGAAAAGTCCTCAGTAGCCTCCTAAGACCTCTGGTGAGCTCCCTCCTCCCTGAGCTCACACACTTCTGCTCTCTGCATCCTGATTCACCAAAGGCTGTGGAAACCTTCCCTCTTTGCAGTCGCAGACCAAAAGACAAAGGAGGTTTTAATTACTCACTGAAGACAGAAAGAATAGGCTTCTTGGTACTATGCTTGTCATCTCCCTTCTTAATACTCATCCCTTGCCTTTTTGTCTCATTTCCTCCCTCTTTATATTCCCTCCTACCTTACATTTAGTTCTCTAGTGCTCTTTTCCCCTTGCTCTCTCATTTTCCTGTACTTATCCTTACCTTGTTTTTCACCTTCTACCTTACAGTTTCCTTTACTGCTATACTTACTCCCTTCCTCTGCTGTCTCCTGTGCATAGGCTATTGAATTCTCTGCACCACTGTGACTTCCATCCATTTCATGACTTTAAATCTTCTCTCTGTTGTCATTGTGTTATTTTCCCTCAAACACCCAGTGTGCTTTCATTCCTTAAATTTTGTTTCCTCTGCAGACAGTTTCTGTAGCTCAAAAATTATCTGATGCTGGTCATTTTTCATACAAAGAATCTCACATTAGTTTCTTAGGAGAAAAAGGAGCTGGGTGGTAATGTTAATGCCACTTTCAGGATATGGAAACAACTAAGAGATAACTGTCATTACTCAGACTCATTCTCCTCAGAAATTTCAGAGCATGTGGAAAGATCATCCAAAACCATAAAGGATATTTCTCAAAGCACTGCAAGGCTCATGAGAGGACTACAAGATCTGATAACACAGCTAGCAGAGTATAACCTGTGATGCAAGGCAAAGCTCATCTTGTTTTTTGAGAAGTTTTAATATTTTAAGCTACTACTGGCATTAAATCAAAAGATTTAATTTTCCCAAGAGAAAATTGCTGATGTTTCTGCTTACAGAAACTCAGGGAAAGCACTGCCATTGACCTCTGCCTCCAAACATGATGTCAAAGCTCCCGAAACACAAACTGCCCCAGCCTGAGCTTGGATTTTGAAACATGTGTGAGCTCTCTCCTGCAAACTATGAGCTTGCGTAGTGTCTGTCACAAGACCTTCCAGGCTTCCAGGTTCTATTTTTTTTTCATCATGCTAACTTCAGATATGCAAGGTAGCAGCAGACACCTCAGGGCCACGGATAGAGGAATTCAGCTGCCCCAGGCAAAATGGCAGAAAACTAGGCCAGAATCTAACTTACGCTGCACTGAAAGTTTCTTGAAATCACAGTGCTTCTGAGTCCCCTGAAGAAAAACTTTTCTGCCAGAATATTCCCAACTAAATCTTCTTCCAATTTAAGGAGAAAAGTCAGAGAGAAGGTTGAAGAGGAAAGGAAGTTATCATCACTTGCATTTTACATAGTCCCTGCTTTCTCCATTACTTTTCCAGGATAGCAGATACATTAAAGGATTTCTTTCCTTCTCTAATTACAATAAACACAATAAACTACTTGGGGTTTCATATGTCAAAGATACTGTGCCCTGAGTGATCCACAGTCCTTTCTACTACAGGTGTTTCTAAGGATAACATCCTCATACTCATGTTGTTTCTCATACATTATTCATAATACTGTCCTTTGCCAGAGCCCTGGCATTTAGCAACTGAACAAAAACTAAAATAAAGACAGGTAACTTCCACCTTGACATATTTGTCTCTAATGCAAACATGAATAATGAAGAAAGGCAATATATGAGGCAAATAAGATCCTAATATAATGGGTCTTTTGTTCTCTGTCAGAACCATCCATTATCTTTTGCCTTTGCAGGAACTAAAATGAAAATGTGTTTTCAAGACCTAATGTATTCAATTTGATACTGGCCATAAAACTGCCAAACTATCTGTCATGCCCAACAGGCAGCACATTACCCTGCTCGGGAAATGCTTCACACATCTCACACATCTGAGAGCTTCTGCTCCTGGATGTCGGCACAATGAGCTAATTGTCCACCATCTGACTGTATCATGACTGAGTCACACCACCTGTCCCTTCTCTGAGCCCCGGCCACAGCAAAGTCATTCCACCACACTTTCGGCAGGCAAACTCTAAAATGTTTACCAAAATCCATTTCTATTTCATTAAAAGTATAAAAACGTAATACTTGAGAATAAGTTATTCAAACTTTGTCCATTTATCTGCTCTGCTCATTCATCTCATTTTCATCTCCCAGTCCTTGCACACTGTCTTCTTCCAGGGCCTTTACAAGCTGCCAAGGATTCATCAGAGAAGAACTCTGGCACAGTCTGACCATAACTCACAGGGACAGTTTTATGCCTCCCAAGGTCCCCATTCCAAACTAGAAGCAACAAGTCCTCCCAAAACAGTCAAGTCAGTTTCTTTTTGGCTTATTTGAGACAAAGCATTTAGTTTAACAGCTTATTTCTTGCAGTCTGAAGAGGAGACTGGGGAGTCTGTGACTTGGAAAACTTGCTTAGCTCACAAAGCCTTAAACAACTCTGATCATATATCCATATGCAGCCACTCACATCTGATCACTATAATCTGTCTTGGCATATTGGCATGAACAAGCCCAAGATTATTCTTTAGCCCTTCTATGCATTTACTACTGTCCTTTCACAGGAGCTCCTGGAGAACCTGGTCTTGCCTATACTGTGCGCAGGAAGATATGACCACATCCGTGTCTGAACGTGTTTTGCACAAATTCTACCTCAGCTAGCAATTCCTTGGCTGATTATCCACAGAGACCATCGGGCCTTGGCTGTCACACAGTCAAACAAGGAAAACAGCACAACAGAATGTTAATTAGTATAGCATAAGCACCGTCATAATGAACTCTAATTGCTTGTCAGTGGCAGTTGCCACAAGGCTCAAGATCTACACCAGTTCCTGCACCTGTGGCTACTGCTACAGGTATTGCCAAAGCTAAGCATGGGCCCCAGTCAGACAATGTATTAATATTAACAGTTTATCAAGCAAGCATCACATATATTTGTATGTGTTATCCTTATTATTTAGTGGTCTTACGTTTCTGAGTATCTCTTTAAAAAAAGAAAATCTTCACAATTCTCCTGATTTTTTGGCCTTTTGACCCTTCCCACGATACTGAGAAACGATTTCATGCCTGATCAGTGTTTTTAGCCACATATTTGATCTTACTCTTATAAGGACAAAAAATAAGTAGGAAAAACAAACTAAAGGGGTCTTTAGGCACTGAAACACAACTTAATTCAACAGATTCTAATGGTTAATTACACAAAAATATAGCCAAACACCAAAATAGTAACAGTACTTTTAATCTCATTCTGATAAACTCTTGAAATGACAATACTTTCCCCAAAAATTTAACATTCTTGCAAGCAAGCCTTTGAAATATATGCCAAATAAAAAGATCAGACATTGCTTAAGTAGATTCCATTACATTTATGATATCACCCAGATTCTTCTAAACAGTGAATATAAATTCTGCTGTATAACATCACAGTCTGAGGTGATCTGAGGAGGAAAATGGATTATGATGTGCAAAGGATGAACAGAGACATCAAAGCACTTAGTTACCACTTCTGAACTGCAGTCATCTTTTAGAATGACACTCCAAAGTACAGACAGGACGGTGAAATCTGGGAAAGTTGCTGTCTGAAAGACTGCAAATCCCTCTTTCTCAAGAAGAAAATAACATACTCCCCCACCTCCACACTCCGTATTTTGTGTCTTCTAACCTCTCCAATTCCATCTGCATCACAAAGGGATTTTGTTGGTGTTTAGAATTCTGAGATTTCCTCCAATGCATAGAGGCATGCTTTAATTTGTATTATTATTCCAGATACTAAGAATAAGGGGAAAACAAAAGTGCTGTCCTAAACAGAGATGGTTATTTCACCATATTCTGTGTAGTTCTGGTATTTAAAAGGCATACATCATCTTAACATCTACTTTAACCTATGCTGAATAATACTAATGAAACCTAGCCAAATGCAAATGACAAATTTTACACAGGACAAAATCAACTATCTCAATCACTTTTCACATAAAGAAAGATGGAAAGGCAGTAATACCTCACCAAAGCTTATTTTACCTTTGAGAAGGAGGAAAAAATATTAAGGGAGATTGTAGCTTATAGAGGAGAGTTTGCAAATTAAAGTAAATTCCCTTTAAAGTAGAAACACAATATTTCACTGCTGTTAACATTTCACCTAGTGTCCTAGACACATGAGAGGTTCATGCTAAAAAAGGAATCATGTCCAAGGGTACAGTTATGTCAGAGGCTGATGTGGCCAGGGTATGGCTGAACAGCAGGTACAAACACTTTGGTGTAAATCTCTGGTCTGACAGTGCCACCAGTCTCTCGAGGACAAGGATGGCTCTGAATAGGGCTGTCCTACAAACAGTTCTGTATTTAATGAAAGAAATTATTTTCAGTCTTTCTTTTTGATTTGTAGAGGCCTTCATTTTATTTTCCAGTGAATACACAAATCCTTGAATAGTAAATGTTAACCTAATGAAACTAATTTGCCCTTTTTTCTGCACTTAAAGGTCTCTTTATGCTATTAAGTTTTTCTTCCTTATTTCATTTTCCCCTCTCACCTTCCAACCAGAGTGATAAAAAGTACAATGAATAAACCTCAAACAAACAAACAAAAAAGGGACATTTTCTTTGACACTTCCTACACTGTTAAGTATTTTATATACACTGTCAGTATTTAGCACGTTATTTCTTCTTCTTTGGTATTCCCATTCAACGGTATTGCAAGAAAAAAAAAAAAAAANTATATTACATATTATTAGGTTTTCTCTGATTTCCTTCTCATTTGTTATTCTCTCTAGCAGATTAAGATGATTTCTACTATTTTTCATGTTCAGACATTTTCCACAATGAAGAAATAACCTTACTTCTCCTTTCTTTTAACTAATGTTGAGATATTGTTTCACCCTCCCTCTACAAGGAAAGGACTTTGTGAAGCAATCAGCCTCTAATCAAGCTGCAGAATTAGAATTTTTTTTTTTTTTTNTTTATTTTCCAGTGAATACACAAATCCTTGAATAGTAAATGTTAACCTAATGAAACTAATTTGCCCTTTTTTCTGCACTTAAAGGTCTCTTTATGCTATTAAGTTTTTCTTCCTTATTTCATTTTCCCCTCTCACCTTCCAACCAGAGTGATAAAAAGTACAATGAATAAACCTCAAACAAACAAACAAAAAAGGGACATTTTCTTTGACACTTCCTACACTGTTAAGTATTTTATATACACTGTCAGTATTTAGCACGTTATTTCTTCTTCTTTGGTATTCCTATTCAACGGTATTGCAAGAAAAAAAAAAAAAAGGCAGCATTGTTCAAATACTCATCATTGAAGACTTCAGTAAATATTTAGTCTATTATGCTTACTGTTCCATGTACGAAGGTCAGATGAAACCACTTGGAAGGACACAGTGAAATCATACATTTTAAACTTTGGAGAACTCAACTCTGACACAACACGGCTGTATTTCCATTTTGCTCATCTTTGAATCTTTGTCTTTCATTTTTCTCTTTCTTTCTAAAGTGAGTGACTCAGTCTGTAGACTAAATTGCCCTGTAATGCACAGACACATCAATCCTTTTACATCTGAATGTTCTTTACCAAAGTGGAGATCTAAACAAGCATACCACTACATGATNGTTCTTCTCTTAGAAGAGTTCATCTAGCACGCAGTATAAGACGATACTAAAATAGATTTAAAAATTAGGAGATTTTGCTGTTTATAATGGTTCTAGGAAATGAAGATGACGAAAGTGAAATTTACTCTAAAAGTCAGCCCAAAACAAACTTAGCAGCAAGTTTCTGATATAATCCATGTTTAACCACAGAGAGAAGTTTTGATGAATCAATCTATTCTAGAAGCAGAACAGGTACCAAAGTCAGCACTCAAAATAGGGTAAACATTTTACTATTTTCCTTTGTTATGTCCCCACTATCTGATGTTTAGTTCTGAACAATAACATCTCCCCACCTTGCACAAATAATAATATTTTTGTTATTGGAATAACTGGACTTAGGATGTCAACCACAATTCTGCAGTACATTTACTTTGGTTTAAGACTTCTGTTTCCTGGATCCTTCAATGAGTAAGAATGTACTTGTCAAAAATCCACTTATCATGGGACAAAGTTCCTTCCATATTTTCTGTTGAAAACTGAATAAAAAAACTAAGGGTTTTTTTTGTAAAATTGATATTGTGATTATTATGATAGCTCTGCTCATACCCTATCCTATTGTCCCAGTCTAGTCAGTCTATTCAAGAGACTAATTCTCCACCTCCATGAGTCCCAGATCCACACAGCCAAATTAAAAACCCACTAACGTCACTCCTGCACTCAGTTATTAGACATGCAAGAAATATAAGGAATTATAAATCTTACAACACAAAGATTGTTTCAAATCTACTGCTTATGAAACATATCATGTCTCTGAATCCCACTCCCAAAGATAAGGATATGTTTTCAAAAGTATGCAGGACACAAGAAAAAAAGAGCAGTGACATTTTTGTAAATTGTATGCTTTGATTGTCAATGACTTAGAAAGCAGTTTATTTTTAAAACAAACATTCTCAAAATCTTTGATGGCATATTCATCAATCCATCTGCTTCACTGTAAATTTGAAGTGCAGGTGGCTTGTAACGTCATGCTACAGCAATTAATGAAGTTTTTGAATCTCTCTTGCTCTTTCACGCCCTTTTGAATGGTTAAAAAGGGGTTATCATCTTTAATTTTTCCATCCAAACAGTATTCACAGTTAGATATTTTCATACATTTTCGTATTTCTTTCAATAAATATATGCATTAAATATTTTAATACAGAGCTACTGAAGGCAATCCAACTGCATCTTAGAATGATCAGGATGCCAGTTCCAAAGAATAAAAATTAAAATATAGATGCTGTTTTGCTCCAGAAATAAAAAAAATGAATAAACAAACAAGAAAAAACACCATGACCCTAACTCTGTAACAGATAAAAGTGTAAAACATGGTACGTTCCTGAAAGAAGCCTTATGTTTCACACTGTTCTATAATAAGGTATCGGATACGTGGTTGACTCCTCTCCTAGCTGGAATTAGACATATCTAACTCTTTCTTCTGAGCTTTATGCAACTAATAAGAATTCTCCAAAAGCTCAAATGACAGACATTTCTTCAAAAGCAAGTTCAGAGCTCTGACATGGTGACATTCCTAGGAGATGGCAACCCAAAACCTGTGAAACATTTGTGGCTGCATGTATATTGCACGAGTAATTCTATACATTCATCCTGACACTATTTGACCAGGAGGCTTGGGGTTGTTATACATATACCTGGAGCATCTTACAAAATTCGTTTTTGATTATGATAACTCAAATGAGAGGCTGACAATAACTAAATGGTTTCAGAAGCGTCTGAATGCCTGCCTGTGCAGACTTAAGACAATTCAATGACTAGACCACTATTTTCTTTGATTTGGTGGTGGAGAGGGGAAGGGTGAAGGAGATGAAAAGAGTTGCATGCCTGCGTTCTTCCCACTGTCAATTCCACAGCAAGTCTTCTTTAAAAATAACTGGAAAACCCTGGGTGGTCTGGAGCAAAGCAAGCAAATGGGAACATGCTCTTTAGTGTGACAGTTGTGCAAACCAAAATCTAGACAGATGGACTGTAAGTCTCTAACTTACAATGAATAAATCTGCCATTCATGGTTGCCTCCATATGTCAGCACCTTTTAAATTTTAAAATTTTCTTCCAATACTTTAATCTTTCAGTTCTTCTGTTTTCCTTAACCTCTACTGTTTTTTTCAACTATGATCAGATACAGAGAAGAACTTCCATGCGCAGCAGTACACTGCCTAAACATATCCTCAATCCAAAGTGGCATAATACAAATGACCAATACAGGGCACTGAAATAAGAAAAGGTATTCTCAAATTTGGTATTATTTGTTCTGAGAGAGCCTTGCATATTCTCTCATCCCACTACACATTTCATCCATTCGTGGATGAAAAACTGAATCAGCCATGCATTTTGCTAAGAAAGTGCTATGAAGTAACTCTACAAGCTCACTTGGAAGTCGCCATGCTTTTCCTGTTGCAGACATACCTTCACTATACCTAGACAGGATTACTGGCAGTTGTGTCCCAACACCCACATCAATCTACTTCGTGTGCAAGAATCCCTCAGCAGAATCTGTTACTGTCCTTACACTTGCCTAGGTCTATTAGAAGCTAATATCTCAAAAGATATTTATCTTTTTGAGCCTGGATTATTTTTCCAAGTTAACTGTGGGAATATAACTGCTATTCTGCAGTAAAACAGTGAAAGACTACAGTTCTCCAGTAATGTCTGTTGCTTCAGTGGCTCCATACAATGGGTTAAAACAGAACCCTGACAAACTAATATCTGCAGTTTACTCACATAATCCAGGCTCCTTTAAGCCCTTGCCAGGGCTTCCTTTCCCAACCCAATATTATGGTATATTAAACTTCCTATTTAATTATTTGGTTTGTTTTGCAGTTCAGGAATAAAGTCACACTCTACTGAAACCATGTTTTTCCTTTTTGTTTCCTTTTCTCTTCCGCTATTCTTGAGGTTACTGTCACAGAAAACCCTGACCCCTCTGATTTCAGGCAGGATCAGAATGATAGCAAGGTTTGCAAACCAGGAACAGTAGAGACTATATGGAGAGCAGTGCTGATTGCTCCTACTGCAAAAAAATACGTCATAACATTTCTGGACACAGAATCTACTTCTGTTAACCCATCACACAACTCAGCATACAACAATTTTGCATATTTCCATCAGAATTAAAACCAAAATCAGCGTTTCCCTTAAGTTTCTTGGTAGTTTTCCAAGTAGTCCCAAAGTATTTAACTTCATACTTATAAGTCTATATAACTTTGTGGATGTGGGAGTTTTTTTGCTTGTTTTTCTCGTTCTTGTTTTTTGCTTTTTCCTTTTTCATCCAATTTTATCTCCTTTCTTTTTCAATCAGGGCTTTATTGTATGTTTTAGCTTATTCAGCTATCCACCTTTTTCTTTACTGAGTGATTGCAAAAGATATTCTATGACACACTATGACAATCAAGGATGCACAAGAATAGTTAGACCAAACAAATTAACACAGAATCACGAATGGTTTGGGTTGGAAGGGACCTTAAAAATCATCATTCAACTCTGCTGCCTTGGGCAGGGACACGTTCCACTAAAACAGGTGCTCAGAGCTCATCTAACTTGGCCTTGAACACTTTCAGGAATGGTGCATCCACAACTTCTCTGGGCAAGCTGTTGAAGTGCCTCACCACCTGGAAAAGTGATCCAATGAATTTTTGCAACATTTTGACTAATATGGCTGGGGTTTTCCTTTTTTTTTTTTTTAACAACGTAAATTAAAACATTTATTGTAAAATTCCAAAACTGTATGTGCTCTGAATGTTAAAACAAAACAGGAAGAGGAAGTAAACTTCTATTTCTCAAAGAGTAGTATGAAAAATTATTTCCAAGTTTTATTTTGTTGTTGAAAGATGATACCTCAGAAGTTCATCTACATACAAGTAACATCTGTGGTTTGATCTTTTGTGGTTTGATCTTTGGGTTTTACACAATCCAACATAAGGACAGAATTTACCAGATCTGGGCAAGTTTGGTATCAGCTAGAAGTTACAGTTAAAAAAAAAAAAA